>JAOEHV020034779.1:4613-17738 GCA_025447995.2 Isaurus tuberculatus | reverse complement strand
AAAAAATTTTTTTTGGTCGGATTTTCGAGGTAAGGGGTTAGTCCATGGTTTTGGTCGGTTTTTGGGTCATTTTGGGCCCCTTCCCCCTCTACCTCCCCCTCATCCCCTCCATCATCCTTAAAAAAAGCCCTATTAGACTACAGGAAAAAATTAGTTTTTAAGGTTTTAAAACTTAAGATTAGAAATGATAAAACCTTACATAACATGGATTTGAATAAGATATAGCAACAAGTTAGTTTAAATATGGAGACATATATATCACACTCCTGCCTCGCGTATCAAAGTTGTTTTAGTTAAAATGTTTTCATAAAGAAACGCAAATAATGTAAGAACGTGTTTTGTTAATTACATATTGTACATATATTTTTATATATAAAGAACAGAACAAATCGCGCTCATCGACTGCGAGTCAAAACGGGGCATATAAATTTCTATCGAAATAATCCTTTTCAAATAACTCTTTGAAATTTCGGCTAATCGTTGTGTAATTAATTAGATATTTCTATATACCCAAACTACTTGCAATTACTAAAAAGCTAGACCACCACATCTTTCTCTGACAGTCTGATGGAAGTATAATCGCTTTTTAAAGTCAGTTTTAAAGGGAAGGAGACCAGTTTCTTATCCTTATTGAAAAGCAGATATTTATGATTGTTGACAAACTAAGGATAATTGGTACCACTGCTAATACAAGAGACCAACTCAAAGCAAAACAAAAACATGCTATTACATTACAGTTAAAGAAAATTTAAAAAAAAACATGCATCGCAACTTTTAGAAATCCTTTGTTTGTTTCTTCATTTGTTCATTGCTAATACGAATCAGAGGACAGTGAATCCCAATTATAAACTATTTTTTCAGGTTTGATATGTAACCAAAACGTCTTTGGATAGGATTAGAATAAAAGTATCATTCTGAAAGAAATGAGTTAACAAAAGCACAGGAAAGTTTTGAGGCGCATGTGCCTGCCATCTGTAGACTTCAATCGAACTGTAGACAGGTGTGTGTGTTAAGCACATTGTTACTACGAATAACAGTTTAATGGAACTGTGTTTTTATATCTAAAGGGAACAAAACTTTGTTTCCTAAAGAATGTCCGCTCCAAACAAGAGTTGTCGCTGACAGTGGGTTTAAACATAAAAAAAGACTTTATAATTTAGGACGGAATCGGCTTTGTCTAATCTAAGCATCTTTGAATTCAATCGTTGACGTTAGTATATAAATATTTCAAAATGTGTTCATTTTAAAAAAAACTTGCGGAATTGCCCGCGCGTGTGCTAAACTTTCCAATAGAAAAGTTATTTTGTCTGTCAGCTGGCCTCACTGTATCAATTTTGAGTCTTTTTTACTCCTGAATCTCTTTCACAATATCAGAGTGTTATCTGCATGCAATGTTCAAATTTTGTGAGTCTTCATGTTACGTCAATGAACGCTAAAAAGGAAACTAAATTTTTTGGTTTTTCCTCTGGCTTCAATGGAAATATAGTGTTTAGTTGTCAATAAATTTGTATGATAAAGTTATTGAAAACTCGTCGTTTAACTTCTCGAAGCGCAATAGCTATTTTGAAATTGATAAACAACTCCGAGCTTATATGTGTGAATCGAAGCATCAATGATAAAAGTCGTGCAAAGCTTGGCGTTTGAGCGCTCTTACAAATTATCTTATCTATGTTTTTACTTTTTCTTCTTACAAAAAGCACGGAAGATGCGGTTTATCTTTATAAACGAAGCAATATTTATTTACTAGTGCCCAAATCATTGATTACTCACATGATTTTAAAATGGTTCTAAAATGATTAATTTACTTAAGCGTTACTTTAAAATTTTAAGTAAATCAGCTGAAAAGAAGATAAGATATTGTAGATATGATTTGTAAAATTTTTTTCGATGTTTGGTAATAATACCATTTTGCTTCGTTTCATTATAAAGAAGAAAAGGTGAAAATAAAGTCTCAATTGAGCAAAATAATGAACTATCTGGCCCTTGAAGCCGCAGTGCTTTTCCGTTTCAAAACTTTATCTTTCTTTTTAAAATATATAACTGAGTCGTCGATTGGAGAGATGGACGTTTTGATATACTAAATCTGCAAACTAAGCTTTAAATATCGAACATTGAGATTTTAGCCCCGATATCTTTAAGTTTGGTGTTTGTGTTGATATGATTTATTGATCAATACCGATCATCTGCTGCTAAGTCTGATTTGCCTTTTGGCCACTAGAACTTTTAGAAGGCCGTTTTATAGTCAAACAAACACTCTGTACAAAAGTTTTATCGTCCGGCATTCTCCATTATTAAGCACTCGAAGCTTTTTGCTTTGTCAACTGCAAGTATCACACAGTAAAAAAAAGTCTAGTTTATCTGATTCGCAATCTTCACTGAAATATAGTCATTTATACTATCCATTATAGAGGGTATAACTTCTTCATTTCAATATCAATTTTTATATTTTATGTTCTTTACAATAATCAAACCGGGCTGGTTTCAAAACATTTAATTTGAAGTGACTGGATGCATGCATAGATTGAACTTATGTCTTGTTTGCCGCTTGTTGTATGCCAGTAACAAAAACTCGTTTAATTTGTGGTTCGAGAAAATCTTTCCAATTATCTTTACATTAACAAAACAAAATACCCTTCAAATTGTTCTTATTAATTCTCAAATCAAACCAACGAGATACAACAAGATATTTAGAATAAAGTATTAATTGATAATTTTCATATTGGAAGCGCCTTTGTAATATATATATTTCCTAATTATAACCCATTTTCATTATCATAGAACATATATTTACGTATGTTTTCATTTTTCGTTTATTTGATTTATCACTTTCAGAGTACCGAAAGGAAATAAATGTCTTTTTTCGTTTTGTTAAAGTTATTGGAGAGAATAAAAGACAACTGAATTGGATTCGATAAACTGTTTGTTCCTCTCTTGATTTCCCTCGACCCTAGGTTGAAATATATTTATCCTTGCCGTAACGTTTGGGGAACTGAGGCTCGATTTTTATAGCAATACATTCTTATGAAAAACGTTTTTTTTTAATTCTTTTAATTTTCACATCATATAAAATTGCAAAAAGGTAAAAAAAGTGTTTCAAAATCTTTTGCAGTGTTGTACCATCGGTTAGAAATACTGATGCATGCATAAAAATCTAAAAACTTGTTTTGAACCCACTTGTCTTCAGAAAGAAAGCGAAACTATAAAAAATAAAAGTATAATTGCTGTTTTTGCGAGAGTTTAAAGTGATTAAAATTTTAGTCTTATAATGTGTCTTCACTTCACTGGGTTTTAAACTGAAAACGTTACATAATTCACAGGACCTTAAAAAGAAAGGGGAGATATGATTCAGTAGTGTCCTAAAGTTTCATGGCTAGCGTTAGGTTTAGTTCTCGCACACACAAAAAAAAATGTGTGAATGATCAGTATAATAACAATAAGAAAAAAGAAGGATCGTAAAACTGTGTATAATGGCGGAATTATTTTGGAGAGGCAGTTATATGCAAAAGTTGATGCGTTGACTTTTTAAAGAGTGTGAAACAAGTATTCTTTTTCATTTTATCAGATTGTTTGAGACTTGATGTTGGAAAATGAGTTTTATTAATTGAAAAATTCTTTAGTTTACAGAATTTATTATCCTATCGAAGCACTGTTCTTAACAAGAGACAAATATGTAATAAAGAGTTCTTTTGAAAGTTTCAAGGGTTTAAGTGGCAGGTTGACTTGATATAATATTTAACCGCTATATACGGACTGATATGTTTGGTGTTTTGAATAAACCATGATGCATTTGTCACTTTCGATTTAAAAGACGCCTCAGTGCGAAATTGCAGCACAAAGCAAGTGCTGTAATCGCATAAAGAAGTTCGTCACAGCTTCATTCTCTTTCATCTTTTAAGACTTTAAAATTGAGCATGACTTTGGTCTTACAAAATTGCGTTTATCTGTGCTTTTTTGATCGTGGGAAAAAAACTGTTACTCAGATATAAAGGTGATTAAAAGGCTTAGAAATTAAACACAAAGGTGTTTGGTTAAAAGCGGTTACTACCCTAGACGAAAATACACCTTACTGTGGTTTTAATGTGTTTTCAAACAAGTCAAGGCATGGCTTAAAATTGAAATTCAGAAAAACAATTTCTCCTAGCGGGAGGTGAAATAAATATAAACACGCCCTTGTCGGCACAAATCAATGACCTTTTTTTATTCCCTCCAAACTATTTTTTATACAAAGGATATATCTACTATCTCTTTCACTGGAATATTGTTAAAGTGATTGAAGTTATTCTTTTTAATGAGAATTAATCTTTGTTTTGATTAAATTATAGGTTTGTTCTTATACAGTTAAAAATTTTATTCGTTTTTTATTCACTTGAAAGAGAAGTTTTTTTAGTAATCCTTTACGATAGAAGTTTATACTGGATAGTAATTATGCGTCTAAAGAGGCGTGGAGCGCTGGGATTAGTTCGCCTTTTCTGTCAGTGCGTGTCATTTTAGATGCATGTATTTAGGTAAGGGTGAAAGTTTATGGATATTGACGCTCAATGAATTCCACTGTTACATGAAATTCATTTGTCACTCAATTGAGTGTTAGAACAATGAGATACACATTAAAACAAAAATCACATTTGTGTTGTTGCATGTAGCTTTTTTAATGCGAATCAAAGATTTTAAACCGTTTTGTTAACATTGATCATCTCAGTAAATAAATACGTCTATATACAGATACTACAAAGCTTTGGAACTGGTCTTCACAGAAAATAAGAAGTAAAAGATAAAGAGACAAATTCTTGTCATGAGTGTCCGTCAAACATTTTGTGTTCAAACTCACAAGGCCAGTTGAGTTACATGTTACATACATAAAATTCAACCTTTGCATATAAATAAAGTTCAATCTATTTCGCCTTATTGTATTTACGGAAACTTTAAGTTTCACTTTGATGCGTCCTTATTTCCCTGTTTGAACACCTGAGTTTTCGTTAGCGCTGAATGTATACAGCACAAACGAGCCCTATTTCATATTTCAGGAACCACTTAGCTCTGTGGATCAAAGATTGTGTGACTTGATCATCGTCCAATTCTTTGCGGTGTTTCTTAGTCGGAAGTTATGTTTAGTTTGTTATCTTTTCTTGTTTCATTATCTTTACTTTCTTCCTTTTCTGATTTCTCTTCGTTTCCTTTGTCCTTGGCGTTCTCTATTCGGTTGCTGACTTCCTTTTTCCATTTCATGCGCCGGTTTTGAAACCACGTTTTAACTTGTGTTTCATTGAGCCCCAGCGTTTGAGCAAGCTTAGCCCTGTTAGACGTATCCAAATATTTTTGTTCCGAGAAAGTTTTCTCGAGTACTCTCAGCTGCAAGTCAGTAAAAACAGTGCGCGATTTACGGCACCTTCGTCCACTAGGAGTACGCAGTGTTGGTTTGACTCGAAAGTACACTGGCAAGTTATTTAGAACCTCAGGGCTTGGATCTGATTAAAATAAAACAAGATTAGAAACACAGTGTTTTCTAGTAAATATCTGTAAATTACTGAAAAAATAGAGCTAAAAATGAAAATCGGATAACAAATTTATTGTTTCAAAGTTATAAACGTGAATCATGCGTTGAAATTATTTCTTACACCGACAATAAACTTATACATATGAAGATAAAGTGCGGAGGTTGACTATTGTTCTCTTTGTTAAAAGATTCTCACCCATCTCCACAAAAAATGAGCTTACTTTAAAATTGAAATCAAAAAGCTGTTTTGATATAAATTTTACTAATGACCTTTTCAAATACTTGCAAAGGCCACCATTTTAGGTTTATATGTGCGACAGTTTTGACAGACCACACACACAAACGGGCATCTGGCATGCTTCAGTGATGGATTTTGTTTCTCAAATCCTTGCCGATATTTCCTTTCTCAATCCATATGCTGTGTATTTCTTACCGTAGAACCCAGCAAATGTTTTTTGTTGAAAAAGATTTTTATCCGTATGTTGGTTTAATTTATTGAGAAAACAACCTTAAGGGGTTTTACAAAAAAGTTTTTTCTTCTGAGTCAAAAGAAACTTGATACATCAATTGAAACAATGAAGCTCGTGTGAGTCTTTTCAGAAGAATCATGCATACTTGATTTGAAAGAAACCATTTCAAAGAAACTGCTTAAAAACTTAGTAAGAAAATTTTATTAAAAATTGTCGTAAGGAATATAGGCTAAGTAAATCACGCACTGAGACAAGATGGTTGAAAATGTTTGAATGAATCCCTAAATTCAGTAATATAACTTATACAAAGTTCGCACACCAATTTCTATTTTTTCAAACTAAAAACGAATCCAAAATGTCATAAAACGTATTTGTGTGCCAAATTTAAAAGTAAACTTTGAACCAAACAAACACTAAGCTGGTCGGAAGTTATCCACTACTTCATTTTAAGGGCATAACTTATCTTTTAGGCTTTATACGGCGCCTTCAAGTCCAACAAGTTTATCTGGCCATTGTGTGCAAAGACTCTCAAAACTTAAGACAGAACTCTCTTTGCTATCACGACTTAACAGAGTTTTGAAGAAAGCAAAATGCGAAAGAATGACTCAAAGTGATTAAGTGCATACAAGTGTGTCTTTAGTGAAGCAAAGTTAACCTTCAAACAAAACTCTTTGGCAAAACATCGCTAACTAAAAGAACAAAATTATAACATTTAATTGTTTCCTTTTCGTTTAAAGTTGTAATTAAAACTAGTCAATCTAGAGAAAAAAACCTTCTTCTTTTTCAACGACTTTTTACTTTTTAATCGGTTTGAAAAAGAGCCATCAGCGTTTTATCGTTCCGCGGATTTCATGCTCAGTCAAACCGCAAAAAGTGAATTTTTCATAAATGAATTATCGATCATAAATTGTTTGAAAAGCATGACCGCCGCTCGCATATTGTGTCTTAAAAATAGTTTATCGAGAAAGATTGCCAGTTCTGTTTGCCGTACTAAGACGCATTCTAGCTTCACACAGATTATAAAAAGAATTTTTTGTAACTGTTTAACTTTGTTGATTTTTCATAAACCAAGGTAGACAAGATGTTTTGCTCAAATTTTGACAACTTAGACGAAAAAATCATAAATAAATGCGAAAAGGAAAACAAACTGTGTATCATTTAAAACAGAAATATCTGCAACCCATTAACTTCTCATTAAACATGAATTACTTCTAAAAGACCCAGTAATTTCATCATTCTCGTTAAAAATGTCGTTTATTAATTTAGCAGCGACAAGTTAGCAAAGATTTTTTTCGATTTCTCGTATACTTCGTTGGATAAGTACCCGATGTATACATTTATTATGCAATGCAATTGACACTTTTCAACTGCTCTCTTGTTTAAGAGTAACATATTTGTATATCTACAATGCTGACTCAAAGGTGTTTATGCCTTTCGCTAAGTTTAGTTGATTCACTCTTTAAGACTGTTTTCAACTTTAAAAGTGATTCTATAGATTGAGGAAAAGTTTTTCTTGACAGTGAACACGAGCATGATTTGCAAGCTTGTGTTAATTTTTATCTAATTTAGATATAGAAGTGTGCTTCTAGTTTCTTTTGTCTTTTGAGAGTATAAATTGTATAAGTAAACGTTTTTATTCGGAATGTCAAGACTGACGGATGTTACAGTAGTTTTAAAAACAGGAAAATCGTGAGCTGAATTGAGATTAATGAGGAACTTAGGTTCCTACTCCAGAACGGAATAGTATCTAGAGTAGATCGTTAAGCATTGCTCTTTCTTCAATTGCTTCACATCCGTATCTTTTCAAACATTTATTTTTTTATGAGCTAAGTCGAAAAACATGTGGAGAATCCTTTAGTTAGTTTAGAGAAATTAGCTGAGAAAAGGGCCGGAAGTTGTACGGTTGGCTAAATGGTAAGATTTCCCGTAATAAGAGCAAATCCCAAATAAAAAAAACAATCGAAGGTTAGAGTGCAAATTCTTGCAATTTACATTGAGTTTAAGCTGATTTTATGTAGCAGAGGACTTAAAAAATTGCGTCTCAATGACTTTCTGATTGAGGTTTAGAGAAGGAAGTGGCGGACTATGTCTTTTTATAAACAAATCTTACATTGATAAAATTTTACTGATCATTTACTAATGTACAAAATAAACTCGATTGCCTGAGATAAGTTGCTAGAAACTTACAAATGCTTGGGTAACGACTCCGTTGATAGTTGTGGGTAGCCGTACCTTGGAACAGTGGTGGTGCCTGTGTGAATGATTCATCGCGGTCCCGGGGTTGTGAGGACAGAATTGAATGCATTCCAAACTTCAGTGAGTTAGTACTTGTTGTCGACGGACTGTGTTCTTGAAAGCTCGACTGTTTTGATGCAAGGAAGGACTGTGATCTTGGACTCGCCACGCCGTGAGGGACAAGAAGATTATCAATGTAAAACGACCGTCCTGGTGGAGGGTTGCGCGACAAAATATTCATACTGGGTGGCAAGTTAACAGAATTGTGAAGCAGCGAAGGCTGCTGATAAAAACTTAGTAATGGGTCTTGGTAAAACATCTTCAAAGTGGTTTGACTGCTAGGTTTAAGCGATTGTAGTGGAGTTTTCACTCGACTTGATGTTATGCACGCAGCAGATGTCCCAAGCGTGTTACGGTTGTGTCGTACCGTATTCAGTGACGCGAGAACAAGAGGCAGATGGTTCTACGCTCCTCATTTGAGTCTTTTTGTTTTGGGTCCGGTCCGGCAACTTAACGCCAAGATTTTGATTGACGTTTAAAAAGTCAACCTACTTAAGATTCAAACTCATTGTTTATCAAGCTTTACTCCAAAGCTTTCGAAGTTCTTGTCATGATTCTATTCTGAGAAAGTTTTGCTTCGAATTAATTCTGACAAGGTGATGAACTGAATTAGTTTTCAAGCTTATCCCCTTTTTACTAGATTAGCGTTCTCAAAGCTGCTAGCCAAATTAATTATGATCATTATTCAATTAGTGGATATCATTACTCAAAAGGTGTCAATTAGAATCATTATCTTAAGATAATCGAATGTGGAATTCAATTAACTATAAAAACACAAATTACAAAAAAGGTCCGGTTAATGCTATCCATTGTCGGATCTGTTGGTTCTGTCTCTTGTAAGATAAAAGCAAAGCTGACAAATAGACTGGCGCTGCAGTACAAATAACACAAAACCATTAGTAATTGTTCGCAAAATTAATTTATGAAGAAGTGGGATCTTGATCGAAAAAATAGAACAAAGGGGAGCAAAGTCTTTGTCTCTTATAATGAAAAGATTATCTGTAAAAGCAAAGGGCTTTTAAACATTCATTTTAAGATGATATAAACACTTACACCAACGAACAATGCGGGCATTAAAAGGTGCATTGAGTATGCTTGTTTTTTGTTTATTCATGGCGAATAGGTTCATTGTCATATCAAATAAAGCCGACTACTGCTAATTTTTTTAGCCCCATTAGCGTATTGTCACCGGATAACTCCCGCCACACCGCACTTCTTGATATATTCCCCATCTGGAGATATAATATAGCAAAATATCCCCAATGAAAAGTCGAGCCGCGTTTTGAATTTTAGTTTGTTTTATCCATTCTAAGTGAATATGGTTTGCTCTTTTAATATACTTCATTTTATCAGAAGTAGAGACAGTTTAACTTAGTGAAACCAACAGGGACAACAGCCAAATTGCCTTGATGGAAAAATCTGATAACCGCAATAGAAACACAAAATGGTTCCGGTCAGTCATGAGACTCTTTATGTTTCAGCGAATCAGTTACAATGTCGTAGCGTTTTATCACAACAGAACAAAACATTTTAGTCTCCTTAGATTTTATGTTTAAACAAAAGCCATGTTCTATATTTTCATGCTGAAAGTACATTTTTGTTTAATATTTGAATTTTTTTTCATGCTAATTTGAAGTATAATTCTTGACTTGTTCTGACAGCAACCTGTCACATTAATCACATCTTTCTGTCAGAATATATGATTCATATGAGTGGCGCTTTCGTCCATTTATTGATTATTGAGTTAATTTTCCCCTTTACTTGAGTCAATTACTCTGTAAGCAATTAAGAAAAGTTTTTAACTGAGGAAAGCAGGCTTGCTCCCCTGCAGTGGTCATGGACCACCCCACTTGATGATGATTATTACAGCTTGATCGCTTCTATCGAACAAGAGCTGGCACAGAAAGTAAATTATTAAAATAAAGCACGTTTTTTCTCGCTTTTAACTTGCCAAATTCGATAGATAGACCTAATTCTAATTCTAAGTACATTAAGTACATCAGTTCTTGATAATCAGCAGGAATGCAGAAAAATGTGTTTTATACGGCTGAGTTTGTGGTCCTCCTTCTAGGAGTTTTGCAAGACTTTTTTTAAGGCAAGGTCGACAACTACAATCTTTAAGAGGCAACTAGCGAAGCCATAAATAGCCATGATAATCATTGAAAAGGATTATTTAAATCTAAATTGAGCACTTTGTCAGGAAACAGCAGAAACTTTTCATTCACCACCCGAAATTCTCCGAATCTCATAAACATAATACTATAATAGCTTTATATATTTTTGATCCGGAACCATTTTAACAAGCTAAACAGGAGGAGCATTTTTAGAACACATCCTATAAAGAAGGCGCCATTTGTTTAAACAGCCGAAGCGAAATTCGTCACCCACACAATAAAAATTGCCCTTTTGTTGGTTGCTAATACAACCTTATCAAACCTTTAAAGATTGTTGTGCAGGCAACAAAGGTAAGAATGCTTAATTGCGTTAAAGATATCTGGCAAGTTGAAAGGGTCAATTCGCGTTATATTGAGCAAGAGATATTTAGTTACTCAAGAAGTGACATTGAGTTCTACACATGCTTCCTATATTCTGACGTGTCTGTAGCAATCTCTATTGATATGTAAATGAGATTTGAGATATCTTAAGTCCTCTTTATATGATAAGTTTTTTAATCCTTTTGAGGCACGTGGAGCAAATTATTCAGTTTTATTTTTTACTTTTTATAGACCAACATAGAAGTTTTCATCTGCGCATGCATGCCATTCGTTCATGAGATAAAATACTGTACGTCTGTCACTTAGTACCATTCAAAAGTACACAGAAGGTACTGGTAGTAAACCACAAGGAAAAATTCGGGTGAACAACTTTCATGTAAGCATAAACATTCATCAGAAATTATCTTTCTATCCGTGTAATAAAGTTTGAGAATATGTACTTGGAGGTCAGCGCGCTAGTCATCTCGTTGTATTTGACAAGATAAGCGACCAAGGGCCAGTAGGCCAACGTTCTTATCTTTTCACATTCACGCTAGAAATTTCTTTTAAAAGGCAAGCCCAAATCCAAGTGCTCACTTCCATTTAGATATTTTGAATTTTACATTAGACAAAGAAAATCAATCACACTCTTTCAGTTTGAAAGTTATTTGCAGTTGAAGTTGTATTTGAAAAACAAACAAAATCGCCAGATTTGTCTTTTGTTTGGTTAAAACGAAAATGAGAAAATTCTCGTGTCAACCATAGAGGAATTAACATTCCTTATTCGTTAGTAATTAAGCCTCTCGGAAAGCACTGGATACAAGTGTTTGTAAGCAATTTTGGCGGCTAGGAAAGTGAGTGAATGAACTAGAAGATTATGTTGTTCCATCAGAAAAAAAAAGTGAACTTGGTTAAGAAGAGCTTTAACTCTTTTTCTGCCGAGTTTTGGCGAAGATTAAAGTTTACAATTTTACTTAATGAAATTGTTAACTACTGGAATTTTTGAAATAACAAACATTTGCTAAACAGCTCAAATATATTGTCCCTTTTTTAATCGCAGAGGTTTGTCAACTAAATCAAAGTTAAAATGACTGATTACATTGAAGATTTCTACTTTTCAACACAAACTGCCATTTTATAGGGTTTCATCGACTGGTTCAAAAGCTATAATGAATAACAAAAATCATTTCTAGTTCTACTCTTCAAAACAAACAAAATGAATGGTCACAGTTTAGGATTTAATAATTGATGCAATCCAGGGTATCCGTTCTTTTCTTTAATCTTTGGACATTATAAATGCATTTTATCTCAACCCTCAAATCCACGTCACGAGCCCCAGATGGAACAAATATAACGACAAAGCAACTCTGTTGAGTCAACAGCTCATTAAGTAAATTTAAGATTAATTTAGCTCGAAACAAACTTTAATCGGATTTTCACGCTGGGGAAACGTGGAGTAAGAAAGATAAAAGAAAACCTTAAATAGTTTTTAGAAGTTCCGAAACAAAGACCTCATGGCTCATGGCAAGGTTTATTAGGTAAACTCATTTTAAAAAGAAAGAAAACTTAGCAATGAAATTTCTAAACAATGAAATGATTGTATTGTCAATGGTACGAAGTTTTTCTTTTTTGTGGAATTAGTCTTTTTTTATTGCACACAAAGGAATCAATTACGGTTTCCTCCTAAATCGAATGAACTAAAATATAAACCACTTTGTATTAAATGTTGCATTTCAAGATGAATAAAATATGCATTGTTGTGTAATTGTGAGTAACTATGCAGTAAAAATTGTCGATTTAATACGAGTGATGCTGTGTCTGACCATAACCCTATAGTTTTCCTGGTGATAATACCGTATTAGTTGTAATATCCATATAGTCCATAATGCCGAAAATTTTTTTACCGATTGAGGAGAAAATGAAAACATCAATAAAAAAACAATTTCACGTCCTTTTAATTGATAACTCTTCATGGATATGATGAACAAAGAGCTCTTTAGGATTCTCATTCTTTCTATAGTTTGGTATTAAGAAACTGAAGACAGCAGCTAAAAATAATCATAAATACCTTGTTTATTTTAAGTGTTTTCAGGCCTGTCAAATCTATAATATAACTTAATCAAAACCTCCCTAAAGCATCTCTTCAGTGTTACGCTTAGAGAATCTTTCTTCCCCAAATTATTATTTCAAATTGGTAGGAGGCAAACCAGTTAGCTATTGAACTATTTTGAGTTAACCAACGACAGATCCAGTCATTGGTCAGAGAAGGATTTGAACTCTTGTCATCTAAGGAGTCAAATCACTGATCATGAGCCACCATCCCTGAATCTGTTGTTTAGTGGTTGACATGCTGGCTTAGCGTTCTGTCGGTAGCTGGTATCACGGCTGATAAGTT
>JAOEHV020034686.1:0-17739 GCA_025447995.2 Isaurus tuberculatus | reverse complement strand
GTTTGACTCGAGAGGCAAAGAGGAGCGTCCTGGATAAAGTTGAAACTGCTTCACACACACTTTTTGAATCCAGTATTAAATCATTAAGCTTAAAATAACTGAAAGTAATGTGCATTACATTCACACAAATCATATTAAAATCACTTTTCAGTCTGATAAAAACAGGTCACGATGAAGAAAGCTTGATGGCTGTTATTAAAAAAAAGGCTCCTTTTGTTGCGCGATTGTTTTATCAAGAATTGTGGCGAATGCTCATGCGAAGTTTCATAGACTTCGAAACATATCAGCACGAAAACGTTTAGTAACTTAATTCTTTATTAACTGATTTGAAAATAGTCAAACAAGCTTATTCTTACGTTATGATTTGTAGGCCATGTGGTTTGAGTGAGGAATGAAAAACAACTTCATTCGCTGACGTTGACGGATGAATGCCACTAAAGTGTGTGGTGTGATGTGCATTAATTAGCATTTGTAGCATGGGATTCGATTGTATTTTTCGGAGAACATGTCAAGCCTTTGACTATGATTTATTCTGGATCCTGTTTGAGAAATCAGGCAAAGTAGTGTAGACCGATATTAATGAAAATGCCAACAAGGTTTAAAATTAGAGTAAAATCAGAGACAATTGCTTGTCAACACGTTTGTTTACAATCTGCTCCCGTTATGGGTCAGTGAACACCATGAAAGGAATATTTAATTTGCATATTTGTCTTCTCTCAAAAAGAAGTTGTGTTTGAATGGTTGTTTTAATAAACTACTGTTAACAGCTACACGGTTCCATTCCAAATCCTGATCGAATTGCCATCGAAGTCAATTGAGTGCTGTCACGACACCAACGTAGTTCCGAAAGGAATTTGAGATTTTGGAAAAATATGTAATTTGAAAAGTCCGTTTTCAAATAACATCGGTGCGTTGGCAAATTTACCTTAATCTACGGCAGCATCGTGTTCATTCAAATAATTATATTGATTTATTCCTTTTCATTCAAAGTCTTTGTAGTTTTGTTGCAAAGATTTACAGTAGCTCGTATAAAATTAAAAGAATCCCGCTTTAACTTTCTGGTTTTCAAATACTGTTTTAGCGTGCAGCCAAAGCTGCGAAGTTTCCGGGGCTAGAGTCATATACTTAGTGGCTTTAGAATTATATTTAGTTTGACTACATCTCAGTAAGTGCTTAAGAAGATGTTGTTGGATATAAACTACATGTAATTCATCTACTACAAATAATTATTTGCTGGTACACGTCACGCAACCCATTTCCGATCTTGCTGATAATTTTGTCCTTGATGTTTTGTAGCGTAACTTATTCTTCACACAAAAATAACTTCTGCGCTGTATAAATCGTACGATT
Organism: Isaurus tuberculatus; assembly: GCA_025447995.2. Taxonomy (NCBI): domain Eukaryota; kingdom Metazoa; phylum Cnidaria; class Anthozoa; order Zoantharia; family Zoanthidae; genus Isaurus; species Isaurus tuberculatus. Next base: position 16,389 of record JAOEHV020034686.1, on the reverse strand, counting down.
TGCTGATGAGATCTTGAATGATTGAGAGTTTGTTTAAAGTTTGTTTTACCTCGAAGATTTATCGAGGCGTTGAGTCATCGTGTATCAGTCATCAATCGAGTCTAATCGAGTCAACTACCTAATTAAAAATTGCCTCTCGAGTCGCTCGATGCCTCGTTTCAAAAATACCTCGATGACTCTCGAGGCACGTTACCTTACCTCCAGACCGTACTGTACACATGCAGTTTGTTTCTGACATTGAATTTGGTTTTTGGTGGACATCAATCAAAAGTCTTTTGTGTAAAGCAGTGCCACCAAGATCTGAGTCAAAGCTTGATTGACGTCCACCAAAAACTGAATACAGTGTGACTTCAGAAACAAAATGCATGTGTAAATGAAAACAACTGCAACAATTTTAAATATTAGATACATTGAAGACTATTGTAAAATTGAAAAATAGGCTAAATACCAATGCAAAACTGTGCGAGCAGTCAATTCCTTGCCTACATATACGTTGGATCACTGAAAAGATAGTGATCAGGTGAAACAAATAAATAAAATATTTGTGTCAAAAACAGACTTCAGCAAAGACTGATCAAACAACGTGGATGCAACAAAAGTTGACAGTATTTTAACTGGCCAATACCAGTCTTCATCAGGTAAAAGTTCATAATATTTCAACTGGCCAATACCAGTCTTCATCAAGTTTAAACCTGATGAAGACTGGTATTGGCCAGTCGAAATATTGTGAAATTTTGTTGCATCCACATTGTTTGATCAGTCTTTGCTGAAGTCTGTTTTTTAACACGATTATTGTTTATAAAATTATTATTGACTGTGCTCTTTTTTTTTAAACCTGGTGGAACATCTTGCTTGATTTTTTTGTATTTTTACAACTGGACCAAATGTAAAATTAATAATAAAACCCTGATTAATATTATTAATAAATAAATGAAAAGAACTACTTTATTACATTTTGATGCCCAGTCTACATGTACAAGCCAACATCCCTACAAATGTAGGTGATTTCAATGTACGTAGCCTTCCAAAATTAGATAACTCACTGTTACTCCTACTTTTTCTTCTACATATAACTACATACTATTACAAGTAAATATTGGTACAATACCTTGGTTTCTTAAAAATCTCAAGTCCAACTAGCAACCGTGGTTTGGCATGCTCTAGCACATCAGCAACATATTCCTTGAATTTAACAAACAGAATAAGTTCAGCCTCCAATGTAATAAAAATTGTTTCAAGATTAGTAAAAGTTGATAAATAACCAGGAACTTTAAAATACTTTAATACAGGTTTGAAAATTAACAAAAAATAAAATAAAATGCTCTTTGGGGAGTCAGGTTGGCCTAGTGGTTATCACTCATGCCTTCCACCAAAACTGACCCAAGTTCAAATACTGGGATTTGCACATGGGCTGAGATTTGTCAATCTCAATCTGACTCCGAGGGTTTTTCTCAGGGATCTTCGGTTTTCCTCCCTCCGTGTAATTGATTTTCACACCAATGACTAGGGAGATTGGGTAACCACTCCCCGCACGTAAAGACATTAATAAAAGTATTTATTTATTTATTTACAGTAATATCTATTTAAGTATTCATTTGGCAACCAGAATTCAATAAAATATCACCTGCTACATATGACTTAAAGCGTTTTTACTCACTGCAGGGCTGAAAATAGATTTTTTCTTTTGAAAGTACATACTGTATACCAATTTAAAATACCATCTTCTTATTTAAAACAAAATTTTGGTTGGTATGTAGTCACAAATAAAGGTTGAAATTTATTCCTAATATATTCTTTTTACATGACCTTGAGATCCTCCTAACACAAAATAAGACAAACCTATATTAGTAGAAACCTGCTCACTGTATCTATGGCAAATACTGCAATCTAATTGGCTACCGTACTCGCTATCTATCAGGTGATATATAGCGTCTGTGGGATGTAAACAAGAAATGCAATATGGTGTTTGAATATTATAAATTAATAAAATAATTATTTATCAAAAAAGTATTGTTGTTTTTTTGTTTCTGCTTCTGAGATTTCTACTAAAACAATTAGAATACTTGCTCTTAATTTCTATTGCCAACAAATAGTATGTGACTAGGGCTTCGTCCTCGTCATTTTATCAGGCAATAGAAATTGTGAGCTCATATTCTAAATGCTAAATAGATTCTTCCTACAGTAACTTAACAAAAAGATTGGAAACCAATCTTTTGTGCTTGCCAAAAAGCAGGTGGGCAGGTATTTTTTTTGAAAGAAAGGAAATTATTTTAATTTATAGTACTTTGATCCAATGTACCTCATACTAAAGTACAAGAACAGTGCAACTGCTTCCTTTTACAAAAAGGTTTTTTGTTGAAATTCTAGTCCTAATGGCTTTTCCCATGGTGTTGTCCAAAGTTGCAATAACATATTTGGCAACTATCATTAATAATTTATTGATACCTCTTTGTGATCTTACTGTAACTATGTGTATAATATTTTCTGCGAGCCAAAAGGTGAACATCTTCTAAACATTTTGATGTTATTTTCAAATTCTGTGTCTACTCTCACAGGAAACATTTTGACAAATCTTTGCAGTCTTTTGACAAATGTAGTCAGGTGTGAAGCAGGCTGATACTCAAAAAACAATACCATTGATTTCGGCTCTCCTTTCTCACTTCCCAATTTATGTGCTGGCTGGCTCAAAACATTACAGGAAAGCAAGCTACAGTAGCAGGCTAGATGACCCTTGTATAAAAAATAATACTTACTGGATCATAAAGCAAAGGAGGACCACTGATTATGTGCCAGAGACTACAATTTGACCTGCAAAAAACAATTGATTTTTTTTCACTTTTTTTAACACAATGAAAGTAAAACACCACTTTTTAAGAGATCACCATGTGACTTTCAGATTTAAAAATTTTAGGTTCAAAATTTATTAAGTGACAATAGCACTTGAAGCTGAAAATGTCATCAATTAATTTAATTTGTGTAGAGGACAAATAAAATTAAACTAAACAACAAAAGATAAAACCGAGCTTGTTTCAACTAAATAAAAATTATAAAAAAAGCTAAATTCTTTTTCTGAGCCTAATGGCCCATGGCGACAATGGTCATCTCTCATTTTGATTGTGTTAAGCATATGAGAGTCCTTTACTTCCTCTGGACTGGACACTATTTCATCACAGGTTAGCTCCCAGCTGAAGCTGGTACTAATAATTATAAATACCAACCTTGTAAGGGTGGGAAGTTGAGTAAGTTTTGGTGGAAAAGAAGGTCACACAAATGACTTTTTTTGATGTTTCAATTTTGGGGAAGCCGGATATTAAACCTTAGACCTTGTGATCCAGATTTGATTTGGAGTCTAAAACGCCAGGTGGTCTAAACATCTTAATAACCGAGTACGAGGTCTGTTCGGGAGAATATTTTGCACAAAAGACACTTGCACAAAACCTTACCCAGGTATTTATGTCACTCTTTGTTTTGTTTAAGGTGTTTGTTAATCTCTGGGCATCCACAAACTTGTTTATTTCCTCAACTTTCTGTTTTGCCGAGTACGAGTCAACCATTTTCTCTATTAGCTGAAAGTTTTCAGGCACTGCTTTGTTTTTTTGGTTATTATTTTCAGTGGATATCTCTTGTAGAATTTTTCTAGGGTCAGTTGCGTTATTAAAATCTTCCATACTTGCAATTTCTAGCGGGTAGTAAAATTCATCAGACATTGTTTTGACTTTTGAAGTCCGTAACTCTAAAAAAAAGTCTGTATGGTAAGTTATTGACCTAAGTTTCAGCAAATCAGAACGCAGGAAATTAGGTTATTGACCAAACATCAAAGTTGCCATTTAATAAAATTGTTTTATTACCAAACCATAACTGAAAATTAGAACCATTTCCCACAACTGATATAAGGACTGATGAAAAAACAAAACCAAAAAATTAGTAAGGTAGTCATAACGTAGGATTTGCATAAGATCTGTATGATAAAGTCATTTGGTCAATCTTCATTATAATAATGATGAAGATCGACCAAACGCCATACACATCTAATGCAGATAATAATTAGCTAAGCTAAATCCTTTAACGAGCGTAGTGGCTCATCGGAGCCGGCACTTATCTCAGGTTTCTGTAGTGTTTAAGCGGATGAGAATCATTGACCCCAGCTAGACGGAACACTAATCCATTGCATGTTAGCTCCCAGCCAAAGCTGGTAGTCATTTACCGACCTCGTAAGATGGAAAGCTGAGTAAGCTTTGACACAAATGTTCAAATTTCGGCTGAGCCGAGGAATCGAACCCGGGACCTTGTGGTTGGAAGGCAAAGATCTTACCAACTGCGCCAATCACGCCGCCTTAAACACGCAGTCATCTCCTAGGGTAAGACCAATTTGCCGGACCAGATATTCTGACTTAAAAATGAAATGCATTAAAGAATTGTCGATAGATATGAAGTTTTGTATTGACTCCAGTTTGTCAAGTCCCATGTGATGTGTCATGTACAACACGAGTTCACATAAAATGCAGCTCAGGCGATAAACCTTTACCTAAGATTCACTAGAAGAACAAACGCAGTGTTTGTTTAATGCTGTGAGACATTAAGACTTACATTTTTGTTTCCGCAGCTTCCATAATTATTGGTTGCAGTTCCTTCCACAGTTATCTCACACCCGCCATTTTGGATTTGAAATTTTGTAGTGCCCAAGCTCCTTGACCGGGTCGCCCTTAGCGCGCGCCGAGAGCACGCGGTTTGGTCCAAATTTTGGTCAGTGGTTACTCAGATGCGCAAAATGCAATCTCTTTTAGCGCCGGCCAAAAGGAACCGGGCTCTGGGAATGAGAGTGTGCAGAATGGCATGGGATGGATCATTAGAAAAAATTTGGTTAAGCAAAGGAATTAATGTGTGTCAGCAAATAAAAGAAAGGCACACTTGTTTTCACGAATGGAAATGTCAGCGCTTATCACGTAGCATATCATTCATTCACTTGTTTTGTATTTCTACATTTTAGGCCCGTACGCAAGAAGGGGGGTGCGCGGGGTGTGCACGCACCCCCCCCCCCCCAACGGCCGTAAAAGTCCGCAAAAGTCCACTCAATTATAAAAGTAATGAATAGCCATATATATGTTAGATACAATATATACATACATACTTTATTGTTACCTCCCCAATGGGGCCTTTCAGGAACAATTATTTAAATTACTAAAGTTACTAATAACTATACAATTAAAACTAATTAATTTAAGAATGAAACATTTGCAAAATTGTCTAAAAGCTTATTCTTTAAGATACGTTTAAAAACTTGAACCGAACGGCTTGACTTTAAAAAGGGGTCTAAATTGTTCCAAAGCCCAATAGTTCTGTAATAAAATGTTCTTTGTCCTGAGGCTGTTTTAAAAAGAGGTATGTTGAGCCCTTGGCAACTCCTAGTTGTACGCTTGGTAACTTGCTCGCGGGTAATGAATTGTGATGTCAGATATTTGGGGACGTGTCCGGAAATGCATTTAAAAAGCCATGATAGCTTGGCGGTAATATAGTTGGTCCTTAACGGGTAACCAAGACAAACTTTTTAAGTGGGGAGTTATATGATCGTACTTTCTCGCGCCACTCGGACTGACGATTCGACATGCGAAATTCTGCACAGCCTGCAATTTCCGTATATTTTTCTCTGCGGTATTTGCCCAGACGTTCGAGCAGTAGTACAACTTACTAAAAACTAAGGCGTTTATCACGGTTAACAACGACGTTCTGTCAAGACAGTGTAAACTTGACACGGCTAATTTGCGCGAGGCGTGCGATACATTCCGATACTGTGATCAAACCGCTTTAACCCACTTATAATATAAAAGCGTAATACTATTATTATATTAGTGGTTGCAAGTTACTGACTAGTACATTTGACTGTGCTACCGGAAATGCACTTATAACATAATTTGGTAGCGCTCTTACTGGATTAAAAGATCGGTCACATTATTATATATATATATATATATTTAGACGCGGTGATCCGCTCTGGATCGCTCGGCGTCCACTAGGCGTCTCCAATGTGCGCGGTCTTGAGCGTTTTTCTCGACGTTCTTGAAATCTTTGGCTGTTCCCTCACGAAACTCGCGCGTTGCGATGCGGAGCCACGTCTTCCGTGGCCACCCGCTCTTCCTCTTACCACTGCCTTTGAAACAAAATGACTGTTTTGTCAAATGATGGGGGTCCTTCCTTGCAATGTGGCCAGTCCAACGCCACTTCCCATCAACAATATCAACAACAACATCCCTTTGCCCTGCCCTTTCATACAGTCTCTTATTTAAAATGCTCTTAGGATAGAAGATCTTCAAGATTCTCCTCAAACAGTACCGATGAAATACTTGCAACTTTTTCTCCGTAGCTTTTGTTAGAGTCCAACATTCCGGCACAACTGTAAAACAGCTTAGCTTTGACGGCACTATTAAAGAGCTCAAACTTAGTTTTTAAACTGAAACAGCTGGAACTCCAGACAGCCGCCATGTTGTTGACGGTGTGTCTGGCCTTCTGAATTCGACTAGCTACATCTGAGACAGAACCACCATTTGTATTATCCATCGCACTTCCGAGGTACACAAATTCTTGAACCTCTTCAAGCTCTTGCTATTCAATTTTACTTTCCTTGCTTCGTCACACATAACATTCATAACCTTGGTCTTCTTCACGCTAACATTCAGTCTGGCGCCTCTCGCCCTTCATGCGAACCTCGTCATCTTTTACTGTGCTTCCTTCACATCATCTGATACAAGTGCCAAGTCATCCGCATAGTCTACATCCTCGAGCGTCTCACCATCAACCCACTTGACAACCGTCACTTTCCCTATGATAACCGTCTTCATTAGCCAATCAATCACGAACAAAAGCAGCAGACCTGAGAGCAAGCAACCCTGCTTCACACTCGACTCGACAGGAAAATAACTGGAAGTTTTTCCCTCGTTCAAAACTGCACATTCAAACCCCGAGTAAAGCGCCTTTATCAACCTGATGATCTCCTCCGGAAAGCCATATTCCCTTAGAATATCCCATAAGGCTTGACGAAAGACGCTGTCAAATGCCTTTTCAAAATCAATGAAGTTTATCACCAGCGACTTTTGATATTCTATGGCCTCCTCAATTAGCCTTCTCACGAGAAAAACCTGATCTTGACATGATCTCCCACTCCGAAAACCTGCCTGATATTTCCTCAGAACTCGCTGTATGGGGACCTTCAATCTTTCAAACACGCACCTTGTAAACACCTTGGAGCCCAATTTAACAGAGTGACCCCTGTCCAATTATCACACACGGCTAGATCACCCTTCTTCGTCAACTTGACAATAACTCCTTTCAACCACTCATCCGGCACTCTTTCTTCAATCCAAATCATTCTAAATAACCGAACAAACTGCTCAGTAACTTCTTCTGAACACACACACACACACTTTAAAAACTTCTGCTGGCAAATTATCACAGCCAGGAGATTTGTTGTCCTTCATCTCTCCTATTGCCTCCTTTATTTTATTCCTTGTGAGCTCTGAGACATCAACATCTAAAGTAGGGCCTACGCTGAACTCCGGGATCCGGCTAGGTTCTTCTCTATTCAAGACTTTGCTAAAGTGTTCTGCCCATCTTTCGCGCTGTTCCTCCTCTGTAGTTAAAAGTCTGCCATCTGCACTCTTCATCTGACCCTGAGCACCAAAACGTTTCTTCTTACCCAAGTTCTTTGCGATCTGGAAGAGCGTCCTGCTGTCTTCTTTCTTTGCTGGCTCCTCTGCTTCTGCAGTTAGGCCATCTACAAATTTTCTTTTATCTCTCCTCACACTACGCTTTAATTCCTTTTCTTTATCATTATACTGATCTCACATTACCAGTACTAAATCGGAAGAAAAGTATTAGAATTATAGATTGTCCCATGTGATAGTCATCTTACGATTTTATATATATATTTTTTTTGTAAAAAAACAGTGATAACCACCAGCTTTTTAAAGTGCTACTAACACCAAATATTTTTTTTCTTCATCTACTGAAAGTATTTGGAAAATAAGGTCGTTTAAAAAAAGAATTTTCAAAATCGGTCGTATTCTCGATTTTTTATAAGCATTTGAAACTCGCTTTTTGATGGTTAACGACCGCGTTTTAGGGGGACTGGGTTGTGACGTCATTCCCGGACATCAAATCTTTAATTTGGATCAAAAAACGCCCAAAACACAGCAAATGGACACGAGTGAGTCAAACATTTTCGATTCAGAAGTAGATTACATTTCGCTTTTTGTGATTAGAAAATAACACGTTGAACACTGGTAGAAAGTCCGGGAATGACGTCACAACCGAGTCCCCCGAAAACGCGGTCGTTCATCACGATGGCTTCAAATTTTGCTAGTTTGAGCCACTGTAGAAAAAAAAAACTATTTGACCAAATTAAAAAAAAAAATTCGCAGAAGTACTTAAAATCATATGTTAAATGATTCGAGCCAAAAAAATTTTTAGCGTTAGTAGCACTTTAAAGAAAATCAAGAAAACAGTTTTGGTTTAGGCGGAAATTAAAATCCAAACACCATGCTTCTTTTTTCTATTATTTATTTCCATTGGCTGATAATATTTCTTCTTCAAAACGTATAAGAATAAGTAACGATTTTTTATTTGCTATAATATTGAACTCTCCACGAACCTTGACATATACCCTCGAAAATGAACTTATCCTTTCTGCCGATTGGTTTGTTTCCCGAGTTAGGAAATTATCCTTTGATAAGCTTAGGCCAAGTAAAAAAAATTAGTTAGCGTCGTTTTTCAGAAATTTTATGGTCGGGAGGAAGATTTTTTTTTTGACTCGGAAATACAATAAAACATATCCCTATTTATTGTCGTTCTTGCATTCAAGTGTTCAGGCACACCATATTAATAAACATCATAATGGTATTTACTATAGTTTGTTTGAGGACTACAAAATCTATCGCGATCGGATTTGGTCAGATTTCGGACAACTAATTCAAATTTCTATCAAGTTTTGAAGACGCAAAATAGTATTAAAACATTTTTGGGCGGGGACGCTAACGACTTTTTTTTCTTGGCCTTACCTCCGAAAAGACGGGATTACCCTCCCATTCTCCTAACCATAAAAGAAATGTGTTAGTCAGTCAGAGGCCTAGAAAACTGGATAAAAATGGCGATTCAGAGCATTTGATAGTTGTTAACGGCCTGTTTCAACCTGTGGGTAGTCCTTGTGACGTCATATAATTTAACTCAATTATGACGTTGTAAAATCAAGCACTTGGGGTATAGAGCGAGCACAGTATGAGCAAGTTTAAACGTTTTCATCTTCATGGATAAATTTAACAGCCTGTTTGGAGCACTCTGGGGTTATGTTTATACCTGGCTACCAACGACAGCCCGCCAATGGGATCAGCGAATTAAACTGGAAAAACGAAAAACAAAAGGTGACGTTCGCCATTCGTCAACTGCTGATTTGCATGCAAATAAAAGGCTGCTTTGTAAACGTAAATCAAGAGATGGTCCTTTTAATGACAAAGATTATTTCATACCAATCCCTAGCGAGGTTTTATCTTTACAATCGCCGACTGGGAAAAACTTGCCATTGGTTCGATCGTCAAAACAACTGGCGGTGATAGGGTCAAAATTTAATTGTCAGCGCATGCGTAACAGAGACAGAAATTCGTTTACAACTTGGTTGAGACAGCGGGAGAAGGGAGAATTCGTTCTAAGCGAGAACGGTAAATCTCACAAGGAACATGGAAGACACGAGTATTGTTACCACACGAACTTTGCTATTCAAACGAAAAATGCTGGTGAGTTTTTAAATTTTACATGGTCGAATTCCTTTTTGCATCCTCAAACCTAAGTCAGTCTCAAGAATATGCCAATAACAACATCCATAAGTTAAACCAATGCTATATGCCCATAATATGGTGGTAAAAAGTTTTTTCTTTGGAGAAAAATCAAGAGTTATTTCTTTTTATGTCTTATTCGTGTCAAAAACAGACTTCAGCAAAGACTGCTCAAACAACGTGGATGCGTGATGAAGACTGGTATCGGCCAATGTCGTGATCACGATCTTTTAAGTGATCCAACGTATAAGCAAGGAATTGATCGCTCGCTCGGTTTTGCATTGGTATTTAGTCTATTTTTCAATTATGTCCTACTGTTAAGATCATTAATAAATGTGTTGACAAACCTTATCATCATCAACGCAATCACTCAATGCATTTTGTAGAACTGAAACCTCTGTTCTTTCTGAAAAAAGATTAAAAGTTTTGAATATCAGTGAGCTAACAGCAGTACAACTTGGACTGAAGCCATTTGAAACTACAAATGTTAGTTTAGATAAAAAGAGGCGACGCGAAGTCGAATTACCGATGAATCACTCTTGAGCAAAAAGTGAACCGTTTTTCGTTTTTTTATTAAAAGCAAGTTCAAGCAAAAAACTGAATTACCGCGTGCTATGCATTAGCTGTTAGCCGCCATTTTCTGCTTTGTAATTGACTTATCAAAAAAGTTCAATCACAGACTCAAAAGAGTGTACGTTATCCTGAGATGTGCTGTTGGAAACAAATAGAAATGCAGAAATCATGTTTTTCAAAATAAATGAATTCCGAAGTGGAAAATAACAACTTAAAGAACTATTTGCGTCCAAAATCTCGTTAAACGCATTCTACTACACAGGCTTTAATGTATCAGTTAAACGAAACCCCCACCTATCCCCCCCGGGACATAGTGGGGGCTTCGACAACGACTGCTATCAAAAGTGATCAATAGCCCTACCATCTGGGGTCACATTTGTTGTACAAAACGGCTCCAATAGTGTTGAATCCCCCAGGGTATTGGGGCATCTGAAAAAATCTCCGTGAGCCACGAAAATAATTCCAGCCTCTTGATTTACCGAAGGTCGTTTTAACAGATTGATCAAACTTACCTCACTCTCCAAGGCCCACCAAGCTTCGATCTTGTCCGGAAAACAACTGTCCACGCACGTGATGTTTTGAAGGCGATTGCAAAACTGAACTGTCAAAAACCCCGAGGTTTTATAAGTGGGGACACGATATTTGTCAAATCCCCCACCTCCTTGGGCCATCTTTTTATCCGATAGAGCTTTAATACCACAACGTTCCCCCACTATGTCCCGGGGGGGGGGAGGTGGGGGTTTTGTTTGACTGATGCATAATACATGACGTGCAACGGTTTTGACGTTGAATCTTAAATCTTAGATATGATAACCTAAGTTAGCTGTTAAGCTAAATAGTATCTTTTTGATTTTCTTCTTCTTACTATTTTTATTATTTTTCTTTTCTATTATAGATATTAAAAATTTTTCAGCTATTCATCTGCACGTGCACATAGTTTAATTACAAACTAATGACAATATTCATCATCTGTTTCAATCTTTGACAAGACATCAGAAAATAAATGATGTTAAAATATTCAGAGAAGTCTAAAAAGACAGTACAACATCTCATGAATATTATAATCATTTTCACATCTTATGTCTCTATTATAATTTTTCTAGACGAAAAGTTTGAAGATGGATCCGCTTTGCACATTTTGGAGGGTGTACGTGGTAAGCGCAAAATTCTCCGACGTAGAGAGGGACGGAGCACATGCGCGAATGCTGGAGATGATTTGTCGGGGAGATCTAGCAGCCGGTATGGAAACAATGTTTTGAACAGCTCCATTAGACACAGAGAAAGCGTTGATCTCAAGGGTTCCATAATAGTTATTCAAGTAAAGCCAGTTAACTCTGGACATTCTTGTGAAAGTTCAATGCGCTGAACTGGTAGCTAGATGAAATAATAGCTGCGATATATGTTGTTGTCTTGCCTCTGTAGGATCGAAGCCGTAGATATCTTTTGTGTTCTGGCAATAACATTAGACGATGCACTACTTATAAGGAAAACTGAACCATTAGTTGTGCCACTAGTTCCGTTATTGGGATATACTACTAAAGGCAAAATGATCATAACATTTCATAGTATTTTGATAATTTACTTGGATTTAAAAATCTTTGGTTTGTTTTAGAAATTTTATGTTCAATGTGAGATTAAGTTTAAAAGTCTTTTCTTATTATTTTAAAAATGTACACTTCTTGAAAAAGAACCGAGAATTAACTTTATTTTTAATATTTATACCGTTCCAAGAGCTCTTTGATTCAAGCATTAGAACTTTTCTTTTTAATTAAATATTAATAAACCAAATTTACCCTTTTTTGTAATCTCATTAAAATTGTACTCAAATGCTGTAAACTTTGAAAGAAAATAAAAGTCTGCACATTTGAAACTGAAATTAAAGATTAACAGAAGAGATTAGCGACACAAAAAATTTTACTGTGCCATGGGCTACAATACGGCAGAGTGGTTGGCACAGTTTCCTTCCTTACGAGGTTGGTAAATGAGTACCATCTTCGGCTGGGAGCTAACCTGCGATGGATTAGTGTCCCGTCCAGGGGGAGTCTCAGACTCTCATCCGCTTACAGAGGCGGCGGCAGCAAATTTTGATTGGGGGGGCAAGATTTCGGGCGCCGTAGGCGCGAGAAAGCTAGGGGGTCCGGGGGCATGCTCCCCCGGGAAATTTTGAAATTTTAACCCCTCTGAGACGCTATTTCCTGCATTTTGAGACGTAAAATTTTGGTACAAGGATCACATTCGTAAATTCGTAAGGGCTTCAACATAATTTTTGGGGGGGCGATGCCCCCCCAATATTATTTTTGGGGGGGCGGCCGCCCCCCCTGCCCCCCCGGTGCCGCCGCCACTGGCTTAACACTATATACAGAAACCGGAGATAAGAGCCGGCTCCAACGGGCCACAAGGCTCGGAATAAAGTTGTATCCTTTAGCGACACACTTGAGCCCGGTGGGTTCACTGCTGCACGAAATGGCGGGAAAATTCCCGCCAAAAGCTAAATTGACTGGAACGTACTCCATCGCAGAACGAAAAACCTTGGAGGGAGATGAATTTTGTTTTAATAATTCCTTATTAACTGCATTTTAGTAAGAAAATTTGTACAATCAGCCTTGCAATCTTAACTAAAGTTAAAAAATACGGAGGAATGAAATTCGAAAATATCGGAAAATAAATTTACAGTCGAACCTTGATTTCCTGGACTTAATGAGATCGGGGTATATATTGTCGAAAATGTGAATATTAATGAGACATTTATCCTTTCAAAAGAGAAAACCCCTGTAATACTGTGCTTTACGACCGCTTTCAATTGTTTTAGTGCCAAAGGAGTTAATACTGGCTTTTTTAATTACTTGAACCAATGCATAAACGAAAAACGGTACTTTTTACTTAATCCCCCACCTTAATTTCATTTAAATTGACATCATTAACAGCTGTCAATCAAACTCCTAACCCTAAACCTAACCATAACTCGAACCCTAATCCTAAACCGCAAAATTTGAGTTGGTGGAGGGGAAATTAAGTAAAAAGTACCCGAAAAAAACTATGTTGGTTGCTAATAATGTTGAACCCTAACAAATCATGTTTGCTTCAAATTTTTTACAGACAATAATACGAAATGTTTTGCAGCAGAATGGCCTAATTCGTGGTCTGTGTGGTTTGTAGTTATTACTTTAATCATATTGTCATTGTTTTCTACTATCCCAGGCCAAGGTCGTATATATAATGGATTAACGTTTGCTCTAATCACCAGAACGGAATTTCTATTTACAAAACATAAACGAAAACACATTTTTAATGATGTTCAACTCCCCCAGCGTTCTTTTGCAGACAGCATGATTGTTTTGCAGGAGAATGGACGAAATTATGTATGGTTTGTATATTTATTGTATAACGCAACAATCTCCGATCTCCGGGATAGGGCCGGCAGTAGTTGGGGAACTACTGCTCTATTGACTTAGATGTTTTTCTAGGAGGGGCCTTGTTACCGTTTGACACTAGTTCATGTCACACCAACTCATCATTTAATGTATAAATGAAGAATCTAGCATATTTTTCAACCTAAAACTAATCAAATGTTTATTCATTTATTTCTTAATGGTTAAAGTACACATTCAAGAAATCGCTGTAATTTATATGTACAATACCTAAACTAAAAATTACATAATGATAACAAATTCCACTAGTTAGGGCTTGATTAAACTTCTAAAAGACAACATCAAAGTTTTGCAGCAGAGTGGTCTGTGGGTTTCTACTTTTCTTACATAAAATACAACTGTCACTGTATTCCCCGACCCCTCGGACCAGGGGTTTAGTGGGATTACTGTTGTCCTATTTAATAAAAAGTTTTCCCCGGTGGGTAGAGTTTTTTAACGGTTGAAGGTCTTAACTAGAGGGTACGATTCGTCACGCCCTTTTGACACTACTCTTCGTTACATGGCGGCGTGGTTGGCACAGTTATAGTAAGATCTTTGCCTTCCAACCACAAGGTCCCAGGTTCGATTCATTGGCTCTGTCTAAATTGGAACATTTATGTGACCTTCTCTTCCGCCAAAGCTTACTCAGCTCTCCCGCTACTTACATGGTTGGTAAATAAGTACCAGCTTCGGTTGGGAGCTAACTGCGATGGATTAGTGTACGGTCCAGGGCGAGTTAAGACTCTCATCCGCTTAACACTACGGCAACCGGAGATAAGTGCCGGCTTCGATGAGCAACTAGCTCGTTAAAGGATTTAGTTTTTCCGTGTGATCTAAATCTTAAAGACAAATGCGGAGTTGTCGTTTGAACATTTGCTCAAATTCTATTCAGATACACTTATCTATGAACGAATCTTTGATGACATTCTGTGAGTTAAATCTTAAGTCACCCAAGGTTCAACGTAAGATTGATATTTTACTTAGAACCGACTTAAGACGACACTGATAGATAATTGACATCATAGTTCTGCCATGTAAACAAAAATGGCTACTTGTGCGGTCTTGCATAAATTTCTGAACGAGTTTTGCTATATATATATAAGTTATTTCATTTTTCCGACTTAGGAAGTTTTAAAGTGTAAACACCACCAAGTTGACCAAATCCGAATTTTACGTTTATAATAAGAAAAAAGGCATATTTTTTGATTTTACTATTGAAAATTAATTTTGGACAAGTTTTCGCATTGAAATTTAGCGTCAAAAAGTCACTAGTGACCATTCCCCTCTTCGGTCCGTGACGTAATAAAATTACTTGCTCGCTGGCGCAGCAACATTTAAGTAGATTCTTTGAGTACTGAGTGTGTTGTAGTTGAGGTTATCGGGTTTTTAATATTTACTTTTTGAATATCCCCTTTTTTATCTATGGAGCCAACTATGAAAGAGGTATCGTGAAAGTCATCTTATGACGTCACGCATAATACTTAGCTGTTTTCCCTGATTCTTACTAAGTCACGGTCACACATAAAACTCACGAATATAAACACTAGACCCCTTACCCTAACCAATGAGGCAGAGTCAATTTTTCGTGGTGCTTGCACTTTAAGATTTACTTCTATGTCTAGTGTGAACTGACCATTGCTTTTTACATTTTGTATCATAAAGGTAAAGCTGCGAGACAATTTGCACAAAAATTGCTTTGTGCAACATCACTTTAAGCGACTCTAAGTAACAAATGAACGAAGGTTAAAGACGTTGTTGCACGAGGCAATTATTTTTGCAACTTCTCTCACAACGCCATTGCGAGACGAGCTGCACAAACTCTGGGGTCCTGGATTTTTTTGTTTTTAGCCTGGAAAACTCATGGATTTTTACAATCCTTTAGTAGCACGAACCCTGACATACGACGATGAAATAAAAATATAACAAACTGAGAGAGTCGTCAATATAACATAGCAGCACTTGTCAATTGACACTTTGATGATGGCGTCACACACTACAACAACCAGAATTCTCTGCCTCCTTTCGTTTGTCAAATAATTAGTGGCAACTGATCCTCAATTCTCATGAGGGAAAAAAATTTGAATGATAAAGACAAATTCGTAAAGCATTCTGGTAGCTGTCATGCAAAGGGTCAATTATCACCTAAAGGCTTGGTTATTTGTGGTGTATATAAACAATACGTGGCATATCCTGAAACTGGTACCCAGGGCCCTTTCTCTCGTGATCTCGACTGAGGAAAGGACCCTGGGTACGAGGTTAGCATATTCTACGACAAAGACGTCAGAAAAACGATCTTCGCGGTCAAATACTGAATTTAAACAATCGCCATGAAAGATGCGTCAAAAGAAAATTTCAAGTCTAAACTTTCGACTCGAGCTGGTTTAGCCTCTTTCTTACGTGAAACAAAATGAATAACCACGAGACAACAACGGTATAGCTAAAATCCTTTTCCGAGTAGTGGCCCATTGGAGCCGGCGCTTATCTCCGGTTTCTGTAGTGTTAAGTGGATGAGAGTCTTTGACTCCCCCTGGACAGGACACTAATCCATCACAGGTTAGCTCCCAGCCGAAGCTGGTACTCATTTACCGACCTCG
>JAOEHV020034580.1:0-17740 GCA_025447995.2 Isaurus tuberculatus | reverse complement strand
TTATTATATTTAGTTTTTATTTCGTGGTAGGTCTGTAAAGTAGCTTTTAGCTAAGTATTTACCACGTTAATAAAGTACTGTATTGTATTGTATTGTAAGCACATTTACTGTATACCTAAGCAGTTAAATTCCACTAAGAACTGAAAATACATTAAGAAGAATCATATATAAACCATCGCACCTTTCGTGCATTTTGCCTCATGCCTCCTTGTGGTGTGAAGAGTTGTTCAGATGCTATCCGTAATGCTAAATCTATTCTGGTGAGTCCACGGTTATGCGTAACATTGTCAACACGACTTTTAATTAAATCTGCTTCATATAGCTCATTAAATCGTAGTTGAAGACTGGCCGTTGTACTATATTCAATCAATCCCACGTGCGTCTTGTCACGTCCAATCAAAAGATATTCTACAACATCCTTAACAAATTTTTTCAACTTCGTAAAGTCTCTTGGATGTATACTTCCAGAGCCATCCATAAGAAAAGCGTAATCGGCTCGTTCTTGTCCACAAACTAAAAAATTAAGGAAAAGAAAAATTCTCGTTGAAAAAACAAAAAAACAACAAATGGAAAGTAGCTGTTTTTTGGTGAGATCACTTACGTATCTGTCCTGGTTTGCCTTTGCTTCCCTGTGGGCCAGGCGGTCCATCTGCGCCAGTTCTACCATCTGGACCAGGGGGACCAGGAAAACCTTGGGGACCAGTTCTTCCAGCATCACCTGCATTCCCAATAGTTCCAACATCACCTTTTGGTCCTGAAAAACGATGAAAAAACAAACCCCATAAGTTTAGTTTAGCTCAGAACATTCCATTGTTACTTTAAAAAAGTTTTGATGCTTGAAATGTCAGCATCCTTGACAACAACAACAACAAAGATTATTCAATTGTCAACTTTAAGCTATTTTATCATTTAGGTAAAATATTGGACGCAGCGTATGTTATTTACACTAACCTCGCAGTCCATTGAAACCCATGAGACCATCTGGTCCTGGAATACCAACAATTGAATCTCCAGGATCACCTTTCATGCCCTTTGGCCCTGGTGGACCTGGAGGACCTCCTGCACCAAGTATTCCTCCTGGAAAGCCTTTTGGTCCTTTTCTGCCATCTGCACCCTTTTGACCAGGTGGACCTATGTTGCCACGTGGTCCAGAATCACCCTTGAGCCCTTAAGAGAAATTAAAATCAACCTCAGTGAGCTTTAAAAGATAATGAAAAGCCTACGCACAACCTATCATTGAAACAACTATGATTCTTAACTGTTCTTGCTAAATGTTTGAACATGAGCTTGACCATGAAAACTTGTGATCAGTCCTCTTTCCAACACAATGAACAACCTCCTTCTGTCCTAAATCTAAAACTTGACAAGAGAAGATCACAGTAAGCAATCCGTGAAATCGAGCACGATTCATTCCTTGGATTTCTAACGTGTATTGGGCCCCTCTCTCTTAAAAAGAGATAAACCCTGAAAAAGTCCCTTTGTAAATAGTTCAAAAGCGTATCAAAAAATTTCCATTTCTATTGAATGAAAGATAAGCTCAAGGTAAATCAGGGTAAACACAGAAATACTTTCAAAATATAACATATATAAAGAAGAATGGCCAATTATTTGCTTCAAAACTGAGCTGTATTTATGACCAATAAAGTACCTCTTAGGCCATCAAAGCCATCGCTTCCTTTTTTTCCTGCAGGGCCAGGCAGAATATCACCAGTGTCTCCAGTTTGGCCTTTACTGCCTGTAGGGCCATCATTACCCAGCAATCCTTTTGGCCCCTCAAAACCAGGTGAGCCTGGACTTCCACGTACACCTTGTCTTCCCTTCACCCCTAAAAGAAAAATGAAAAAACTTATACCAGAATTAACAGTCATTAATTTTCCATCAAAACTAGGGTGTTACACATCTTACTTAAAACGTATTTTGTAGTGCTAACTTTACAACCTCATTTGTTATGAATAAGGGGATTATATGGTAATTTTTAACATAGCACCTTGGCACAAATTGTCCTTGAAAAGACAGTCTTTGAACAAAATTTCTTCATGATTATAACTTGTGAAAACATTAGCATTGCAGCAATGCAATTTTTTGAGTAAAACAATACAAAATTTGGAACAAAATCAAGATTTTTGCAAAAAAATTGTTTTTATGACGTATTATTTAGTTAATTCAAATATTTGTAGAAGCATACTAATAAAATTAATATAAACCACACGGCAATGGTATCCTGCAATGATGTACAACCTCAATCAGCCCAATGTACCTTTTCACAATAACTAGTTACTAATAACTAAAAAGAACATAAAGTGAACATTTTGTTTGAAAAGTTATTGAAAAAACAGTTTAATGCCATGCATCTAGTATGGCCGAAATATAACAACCAGGCTCGCCATCATTTGCGGTAAATTGGAAGAGTTATGCCCGCTACAAACGTGACCTTAACGCCTATATTAGTCGCTGCAAGTACACGATACTAATGTGTGGTATCTGTACCTGTGGTCTAGCAAGTATTAAATTATTATTTTTAAATTTTCTGTCTTGTAAACCTTTTCGAAGAAAACAACAACATAAATATGCAAACCAGTACGTAGTGTGCCGATGTTCTACCTGCTGATAAAATCATGTGACCATTCTTAGCCATTGAGAGCGTTAGAGAAAACTATTTGAATTTTAAGCAAAGATAAATTACCTGGTTCTCCTGGAGGACCCTTAAGGCCAACTTCACTAACACCTGGATCACCTCGTTCACCATCTGTACCAGGAAAGCCAGGAGGTCCTGTCGGTCCATCTGGTCCATCATCTCCACGAGGGCCCTGGGCACCTTGAGCTCCAGTTGACCCTGTCTCACCTTTGTACTCTTTTACTGTTAAGGACAACAATAACATTTTAAAACTATTAAGAAAATGAGACAGGATGAAATTGTTACCTAACATCTTGTGGAAAAAAAATAGATATGAATAATCATCAAAATAACATAAAACAAATGGACTATGAGAATTACTTGGTAAGTTAATTATTCAAACTTCAAGAGAGACTAAGTGGCAAGTTTTCAGCTTTTGAAAGCTATTTGGACAAAAGAAAAATAAAAAAAGTTAACCAATACTTACTGAAAACGCATTTTTTTAATTTCCCTTCTTTTTTCTATTTTCTCAATTACAGATAAAACAAAATACAGTTTATCTATATTAAATAGTTAAACAACTTAAACAACTAATTAGAAAACAGCAAAACAATGTGATATTAAAGCCATCTTAACAGAACTAGAAAGAGTTCCATTCAATTACATATACGTACACTAACAAAATATTATTAAATAATTTAAGAAATTAAACTTGGATTTCTCGGGCCCATAGCCTTACAAAACATATTCTTTCCTTAGATCAATAATATACTTTGAGGTGTTGTTATATCATTTCTGGATAACACCCCAAAAGTTGCTAATAAAGCTGCATGATACCAACATATGGCCGAGATTCTCAATCTGTTTACATGTGACATTGATCTGATGTACTTATTTTCATTGTTTTAAGTAATTATGAGTTTTGTGCCCTTAGTTACTCTGTACGACATCGAGTAAACAAAATAGAGCCAGCTGCCTTGAAATATTCTAAAATTCTGGGTTCTGCAGATGGGGTTATAAATTCCTTCAAAATAAAAGTGTTGTAGATTAGTAAATATTTTTGCATGTCATTGACAGGGAACAGAGTGAATCACAACTAATTTGGATCTTCCTAATCCTCCCTAACCCGGAAGGATGGCTATAGATAGATTATTCCCTAATGTTGTAATCTGAGCGTATGGCGATTGAGAGAGCTTCAATACCAAGAACAAATAACAAACGAAAGTAAGAATCACATTGACGGACTGAGCGATCCAAATGAAAGAATTCAGACGAGTAACCATTATTTGTTACATAACCTGAGGAGTTTTTGTACAAATTTTTTAACCAATTCACAAAATTAGTTTACAGTATGTTTTTAAAACACACTCGTGCAAATTAATTTCATATTGAAAGAGTAAAGGTTCGATTACAAGTTAATCATATACTGAAAAAAATATTACTATTGTTTCTATTGTTACTATTGTTTCACTTGAATCTCCAAACCTACTGAAAACACCGGCCATTTTTTTGTTTTCAATATTTTGTTTGAATTTCCCTCCATCGTTGTCATAGAAACTTCTGCATTTTGATTGGCTTATTAAGCTTTGTATTGTTTATTATCTAATCAGATTTAAGTGGTTGTGATTGTAATTGCACGAAATTACAAATTTATGCACGGAATTACATATTTTAGCACAGCATTACAAAGTAATTGAACTGCTCTTGACGAATCAGAATCAAGTGTGTATATGATTAGGACCAAAATTAAAAGTTTCTAATACTTTATAAACATAAGACCATTCAACTGAATCACACGCTTTCTTAAAATCTATAACCAGAGCAATACCAGGAATGTTATGTTTAGTGGTATATTCAAGTAGATCACAAATTGATCTTACGTTATTACCGATAAAGTGGTTTTTTATATTACCTGACTCACAAGGGTAAATTAGAAAGGAAAGCACAGGTTAACATTCTAGTGGCTATGACTTTAGAGAGACAAGTTTGTAGTCTATATAGTGATATCGGTCTCCAGTTTTCCAGGTATGGCAATTGCTTTTTATTTTTGGTAATCAACAAAATTACTCCACGTTTTTGATCTATTGTTATCTTTCCCTGCTCAAAGGCTTAGTTGAAACAATGTACTAATTACATCTGAATTCAATCCTAAAAGCAATTTAAAATTCAGCCGTAAAAGCGTCAAAACCTGGGGCTTTATTTTGCTTCATTTGTTTGCAAGCTTTAAAACATTCTTATTCAGTTACGGAAGGTGCATCCACTGAGGCCCTTTGTTGTTCACTAAGCTTTAGTATAGCAGGAGTTTGAAAAACCTGTGAAAACCTTATGGGATTAACATGATGGATTTATATAAGTTGTTATAAAATATTTTATGAAAATTTAAGATATATTTGGGGTCCTTAATAGTAACATTATGTTTTAATTCAGTTATATGCTTCCTATTATGGTTTCTTTTGCAAAAATTGTAAAAGCTTTTTGTACTTTTTTTCTTCAGTTTCGATCCACAGAGCTCTGCTCCTGATTAAACGACCTTTCAGCCGTTCCTGAAACATTAGTTCGACTATATTCTTTACCAGGATTTTACAAAAGATGGATTTTCATTGAGTATTTTTTGCAGGTCATCCAATTTGTTTAGAACTTGGATTCACGTTTCTTTTCTTTGCAGCAGATGCTTTTCAATAATTTATAGTAAATGCCCTTATTGCCATTTTTAAAAGGTTCCGAAGCTAGCGAGGATCAGAAACGTCTTTGTATTATTTATATTCCAAAGCGGCAATTTTGATTTAATTTAGTTAAATATCTCTCATCTTTTAATAAACAATTACTCAGGAACACGTTACTGAAAAGCTTTTGAGCGTAATTCAAGCGAGACTGCTAAATGATTGGAAAAAGGAGCGCAGATAAAATCTATTTCAAAACTAGCCGAAATCGAAGCGGCAGGCCATGCTTTTAATGGTTAAAAGAACATGTAATAACTTTTGACAGAATAAATGTGTCCCAGTTAATTTTTCTTGGAGTTGAAAAGGTTTCGGGAGGCAGAGACAAACAAAACTGACCCTTCATAAAAAAGATTAATATTGTTATCATGTTAACATTTCGGTTATTTCAGTTAACATATTTTTTTTTCATGAGATAAATTTGTTCAAATAGTTGGAATAATGTATTCAGTTTGTGATATCTGCTATGGGATGAGGTTTTTCAAACTGTTACACAAACATTACCAACTAATTTTTGTGGTGGTGATGTTTTAATCTTGGATAATTACTTACTTACTTACTTAGTGAGTATGATTGCGTAGAATGTACTATTCCATTTAGCTGTTTGTTACAGTATTTGCCGAGAATGAAGATTTGGTCACTGCGTTATTTCCCTTTCCTAAAACCAGCTTGCTCTTGTCGGATTTCTCTCTCAAGTGCGATAATTACTTAATATAACTCTTTTAACAAGTGAACCAAATCATTCTTCTAGCTATAAACGGCTTTCAGAATATAAAGGTAATGTGTGCTTCAAGTTCTCCAACAAAGGCGAACAAAACAAAATTTAAAAAATGAACTACATCTACTTTTAAAGTTAGTGTCTGCTGTTAACATATTTACCAGATTTTATATATAGCATTTTTTAAGAATATGACTTACGTATTGAGTCTGGGGGTCCATCTCCTGGCCCTCCCTTGTTTCCTTGCGTTCCTTGTGCCCCTTGAACACCTTTATCACCACGTGCCCCATTTGGGGGTAAGGGGATATCTGGAGGTGCGCCTTCTTCCCCCTTTGCTCCCTTTATACCATCAAAACCTGGTCTTCCATTACGCCCATTAAACCCTGAGTCACCCTATTATGAAGGTCAAAATGATGAAATTTAGATTACATAATAACCACACAAATAAATTTTAGGTCCTCCTCCATTCTCAAAATATTTACTCCACCCTTCTTTCAGGTACAGAAATGTGACTCTTACTACAACTGTAGTATAATTGATTTTTAAAACTAAAGTTTGCAAGAAAATTAGCCTGTTGGTGAGAAGAGGGTGATGACCGACAAGCAACATTTACATGAGGGATTAGGACAGTTAAGTTGCAAATAAAGATGATAGAGAAATAGATAAATTCATCGAAACTGCATTCACTGATTGCGGTGGTTTAGCTGACTTTGTTTAGTCTCCTTACTTGTTGTTTGTCAACTATGACAACCTTACCGAATTGGCTGTTAAGAAAACCATGTGTATAAAAAATGTACTGAAATTCAGAAACACTATAAACTGTTCGTGTCCGTCTCACAAAATTCAGTAAACTTGCAAACACAGAAAATAACAATGTTAACTTAAATAACTGATAAAGGGTTAAAGCAAATTTCATCATTGTTGCCTTCGAGAGATACTTGGCATTACATCAATGAAGGATTACAAAATCAAGACGTCTAACGTGTTAACTTTTCTCTTGTAGAAGCTTTAATCATTAAAAGTACGTCCTTGCTGTTCCTATAATAAAGGTTAATGCTCTATACGTCAATTTCCTACTCTCCTTATGACAATGACTAAACATTTCAAACAAGAGTTAATTAAGCCACAAGTTTTACCTAATTGCCGAATAACTTCAATAGTTTTGAAAAAATTGCACGAGTATTACAGCTCCATTGGCCTCCCCCCAAATTGCATATGGACGACTGTTGCTAACCCAACTAAGTTTTCTGTTTGAAGTGATCATTTGGAACAAACTTCAAATGGGACATGGTAAAGAAAGTCTGAAGGTTGCATCCTCAACTACGGATAGGAGTCCCTTACGACAGACTGGAGCGACTAGGGACAAGCAATGAACAAGGGAATTCCGATATTTAAGAAGAGACGTCTCCGAAAATAATAATGGCCACTATAGGAGTTTCAGGAAGAAAAGAGTGCGAACATCCTGACTACAAAGCAGTCACCTTTGCTCTTGATCACACCCAAGGTATCACTGACGCTGTCATCACTAGGCAACAAACACAAAACTTTTTTCACAAAGTGTCACCAAAAATGAGAAGAGATATTAGGAGGACAGATATTTCATCTTTAAATAGAAACGGAATAAATATTAAACCAAATGATCTCTGGTTTGAAATATTTATTAAAATACAAGCTTTTCGCTGTCAACCTACCGCCTTCAACAAGTATAATGATAATGTTAATTTTACACGCATAGGGTTTACTAAAATTACAACGAACAATGGATGGAAGCGTGGTGAAAAATGCAATATGTAAAATAAAAAAAGTGTTATATTAATTTTTCAACTAAAACTCTTTAGTATTTAGGCAAGTGTTGTGAATTGTTATTGGTGTTTTGGTTGTAGCCATATGCCAAAATTCTAGATCTGTGACGGTTGTATTTTAAAAAATATTTCAAACCAAAGATGGTTTGGCTCAATATTCACGAATAACCCTGATTTCGCTTCAAATATTTTTAAAAGAAAAGCAAAGGTCAGGCACGGACTTTCATATACCAGGGAAGCACAACGTGGCCACGAAGATGGGAATTGCCAAGAGAATAGTTTATTAGCCTGATTAAGACCATGCAAGATGGTTGAAAAGTTACACAATGCATAAAAATACATTTGTAGGATCTCCAAAAAGAGATTATTTTAAATGTAAACTAAACACAAGTGGAAGAGTGAAAGCGTTTACATTTACTCCATGGTAACGTTCTTTCAGGATATGATCAATAGTGTACCTTTTGACCTTGGAAACCATTCGTCCCTGTTGGGCCAGGAGGGCCATTTTGACCTTGGCTTCCTGGAGAACCTGGTGGCCCTTCAACGCCCTTCAATCCTTGTTCACCTTTATCTCCAGGTAAACCTCTAGCAGCCTCCTCCTCACCAGTTGTGTCTGGTGCATCTCCTTTCTGCCCAGGTGTACCAGTAAAACCTTTCAGACCTGGAAGCCCCTATGTATGACAAGATTTTATAATAAACTAAATTATCATACATATTGTTTAGCAAAGGTAAAACAGTAAAAAATTTGGTAACAAATTCACATAATAAAATATAAATTATTTAAACTTCTAAAGTAAGGGTGCTTAAGAAATATAAATTCAAAAAGTTGCTATGATAAAGGGATGCTTGGATGTTAGCTTCTTTGGTTACTTGTGGTAATTTTAAATAAATAAACAAATACTGGCTCGCTAAATGCCCTAACATGTTTTACCCTCCAGCAGAAGTGCTTTGAAATTTCTTTTTAAAAGTTTAATGTTCAATGCTAACTTTTTCTCCTGGTCTGCCTTGAAATCCATCATCACCTGGTCTTCCTTGGCGTCCTTGGAATCCTTTAGCCCCTCGATCACCAGTAACTCCGATGTTTCCAGAGGATCCAGGTTGACCTGTTTCACCTGGTAATCCTTTTGGGCCACGAGGGCAGATTGGACAAGTATCTGATATTCCCTTTAGCCCTTGAGATCCCTTCACACCTGTATCACCTTTGGGGCCTGTTGGTCCAGGGGAACCTGGGGGTCCTGGCTTAGTGATATCCGGGCACTCATCCTCTGGGCAGCTTACTATAGCTGAAAAAGAAAGAACAAAATAATAAGCTTGAGACATCAGGTCTTTTTATCTTAAGAAAAGAAACAGAGAATTTAAAAGGCATATTGCAAATTTTAAAAAATTGTTCCAGGGTTAAAAATACCTTTTTCAATTGTAAAGAATTACTAAGAGGCTTTGGACAAGCAAACTTTTTTTTTCTCATAGAACCCCAGTAGTCTTGATGAAAATAATGTTTCAAAGAAAAGTGAGTACAAAAGGTTCTACAAAGAAAAGTTAAGTTATTTCTACTTGTGAAAAGAATGTGTTCAGGTGAAGTATAAATTTTTCAGTGAGGTGATACATTATAGTCTACAATTATTATAATAATTATTTATTCAAAAAAGTATAGAATAGCAAGGTTTAGGCTTGATATGTACATGAAGTTCAAAAAAGGTTTGAAAATAAACTTAAAACAAACTATATTACAGCAGATGAACATGGGGAGTCAAATTTCCAAAATTAGTGAACTTGATTTTAGATTTTCTGTTCAATTAGAACTAAAATAAGTTTTAATTGCTTTGCAGGGTATAAATTGCAACCAGACTATAATCCAAGTGTTTAAGACCTTACAGTACTTTGCTTTTGTTTTCCAGCAAAATCTACCCTGATCGATCTGAATGTGATAGTCACAATGATTAATTTTAACTTCAAAAAAGTTTACAGTACTTTTTTTCACCTTTATTATGCTTTCTCTTTTGCAAAATGTTTTGCGTCAAAAAAGTGTTTTATAAGAGAATATGTTGACTTAAAAGAACTTAAAGTTTTTTTGCTCCCTGAAATAAAAAATTGTCATCAACACATTTTATCCAAAAATTATTAAATTCATTCCTATGTTGTTACAATATAGATAAGTTTCCACTTTTAAAGAAAACATTGAGTTTTTAATTTGGTAATGGAAAATATACTCATGATTGAGTTTTCTATGTTATGTTATTTGTTATTAAACCTGTGATCTCTTGGATACCCATTAACTTTGTAATGAAACACAATGGAATATAAATACAACTTTACAGTGTGAAAAGATTACTGTTACGAGTTTGCACCAGTTTTATTTAATAAAGATGTTTTGATATATTATTGTTTGTTTTTTGCATGAAAAAGTTATTTGCTATGAAAAAGTTATTTGCTATGTTTTTTTTACCTTGCTCT
The DNA here is from genome assembly GCA_025447995.2 of Isaurus tuberculatus. Classification (NCBI taxonomy): domain Eukaryota; kingdom Metazoa; phylum Cnidaria; class Anthozoa; order Zoantharia; family Zoanthidae; genus Isaurus; species Isaurus tuberculatus. Next base: position 7,438 of record JAOEHV020034580.1, on the reverse strand, counting down.
CCTTTTTCCCCAGGATCTCCTATTTCTCCCTGCGGTCCCTTTTCTCCTGGTGGTCCATCGATGCCTACTGGTCCTGGGATAAGAACTGCAGCATCTCCTTGTTCTCCTTTTTGTCCAGGTGGTCCTATTGGACCAGGAATACCAGGTTCACCATTCATACCTGGGACACCTTCAAGGAAGAAAATAAATAAAGTATTCTTTTAAACTGCTTTGAATACCATGAATAGTGCTACAAGTAGTTAAGATAGATAAATGGATAAGGATAATAACCCTAATCCTAATTTAAGTGAATCTCTAATTACTGTTAACCAAATTAGTGCTAAAGTCAAAGAGACCCAATATAAGGACTGAACACTTAATAATTTTTTGAAAATGGTGACTTTCTACTTCAAAAACACAAAAAAGGATCGAATCCTAATCTGAGTCTATGTAGTAATAATTAAAGTAACACATTTGACTCTCATCATTTGCTAGTTGGAATTAAAATTGCACTTTAGTCTACAATGTACAATCATATATCAAGTCTGAGTACTGTATGTGTTTGGTGCAGTAGGCTATCTTTTAGTTGTAATGCATAATGCAATGATAAGCTCATAAAAATCTATGGCAGTTCCTTCATTATAGAATGAACCTTAAACCTTTCTATTCAAGATTTTAGTGAAGTAGATTATAGCATGGTACTGTCAGTATACAATAAATTTATGCATAAAGACACTAACTTTAGGCATCACTGCCATTACTGTAGGTCACCTAGGGCCATGAACCCTTTTTTCCTGGGAATTGGTACAGTTGGTTATCTTTGCATGATAATGTCTACAAGAATAATATGGAGGATAACTTAAAGCCTCAATAGACATATACATAGTGTAAGCCCATGAACTCCTCTAGCCTTGGGTTTGACACAGCACTGTAGATTTTCTCTCGTTGGTATTGTATGAAATAAACTAGTACAAGCACTAAAAACACTATTGATCCTACCTGGGGAACCTTGAAAACCTTTTAGACCTTTTCTACCAGATGGTCCTTCATCACCGGTTGGTCCTGTTACAGATGGGCCTGCAGGGCCAGCATCACCAGGCCTACCCTGCTCTCCAAGATCACCTTGTGGCCCAGGAGTCCCAGCACTACCTTGTCCACCTCTATCACCTTTGGGGCCATCTAATCCTGGCTGTTAATAAAACACATAAAATCACTTTTAGAAGAAACTATGCATTCAAACTGTTCAGTTGTAAATCTAATGTAAATATAGCACTGTGATCACAATATCACTCACTATCCAGATATTTTCAATAAGTGAGCAGAAAAAGCTGAGTGTTCACCACATTTAACTCATCAGATAAACTTTTTAAAAAAATGCTAAAAACAAAACCAGTTGAAACAGCTAGAACATTTATAAACTGTTGAAAGGATTTGTTAGTCAATGACTTATCTGGAACTATGTCTATACTATTGTTTTAAAAAATTTTTTCAATAATACCTTAAAACTTGCTTTTGCACTTTTCAAACTTACATGTACAGTTGGAAAATAATAAGAATATATTAAAAAACAGTTTTTTGACACAAAAAAATAGAAAATGTTTTGTTTGGATTCTGTTTTCAAATTAAATGGTTGTGGTAACTTTATTAAAATGGGAAAATAGCCAATGCTTAAGGGTGAAATAACTAATGCAACAGTGAGTCATAGTCAACCTGTTAGCAAATTTATTATAATTTATACTCTATAGAGGAGCTTATAATTTATTATTGGTGCTATTTTTTTCAATATGACTTTAAATATAAAGTTTAAAGAAATTTCGATCTTACAGCGCCCCTTTCTCCTGGGTCTCCAAAAGAACCTGGTGGGCCATCTCGACCAACATTTCCCTGTAATGAAACCACAAATTAGCTTTCAATCATTAACAATGTAATTATTAAAAATCTGCAGTCATCGACTACAATAAGTAATAAAATTAATAAAATAACAAAAAAATATTTTAATTATTTAAGAGCAATACTGTACTTATAAATTGTGAAAAACATTCAAACAACACATAAATGTTGACAGGAAGATAAGCTACACAGACTTTTTAAATCTTGGTAAGATGAAAGCAATAATTTAAGCCCTTTGGCCACCATTAATGTCAAGCCCTGATGAAGGATAAAATAAATTAAATTGAAACAGGTTTGCTGTCACCTACAGTACACAGTTGGAAGTTGCACTTGATTAACTCTTAGAAGTAGATACAGTGTAAAATGATTTTTAATATGGATACAGAATATCTGAATATTGTACCGCTAAGGCAATGATTTTATCTTAAAAATGAGAACATTTTTTTTCCTATCCCACTGAAATCAAAGCAATGGCATTGCCAACTTGTGGATATAAAAAAACTTCAGGTTCTTGTTTTAAAGTGCATATGTATGAGTATTGATTCATTGAAAATTTATAATTCAAGTATTTTCAACTTAAAGAACAGAAAATAGAAAGGTGAAAAACTATCGGCCAGTATTAGCGTAAACTAAAATGGAAGTCAAATAAACCTAAGGAAAGGAAAGAAATTCATACCGGATCCAAACTCGAGACGACTATTATAACTTTGTTTTATTTCGATCAATGTTATAATTTTCCTGGTGATGAAGCTCATAAAAAACCACATTAGCCTTATTCACATAAGCTACAGTACCTCATTAAAAAATTATATAAAATTATTGCAGATGTACTTATTGTGAGGACTCATCAAAACTAGAATTAAATAGAAAAGCAAGCAATGCAACAATACAAACACACGATTAAATCACAAAGGTTGACGAAAAGCAAAACCTGCATCTATTATAATTAAGGAGAAATGCTTTCAGTCTAGATTTAAAAAGTGAGATGGAAGCCAAGTTTTGAATTTTACTGCCTAAAGAAATTGAAAGAGTTTGGTCCCTGAAAACGAAATAGCAAAAATGATCGAATATTAGTTCTTGCTGAAAATACATAAAACATTTTAGAACTCAAATTTGCATTTTGGTATAGACAAAGCTCTGAAAAGAGTAGAAGTTGTGAAATTAATCTTTATTTACTTTGGGTCTCATGTGATTACCTAATAAAATGCTATTTAAAATGAGTAATTTTCAGTTCTACCCTCGACTTTTAACTAGTTTCAGAGCCATTTACAAGTATGTAAAATATTCAATTCTATCAGTAATTTTGATTTGGCAAAAAAAGTGTCTACTGCACATGTGCATTCAATTTTTAATGCTCTACCTTTTACTGATAGATGATGAAAATAACAATAATATTAATAATGATCGATTTCTTTAATCTTGAAGCTTTTCTACAGAGTACCTATTCATCTTCAAACAAAAACAGGTAGAGCAACAAATAAGAATAAAACTAATTTAAATTAAGAAGAGAAGAATCAAATCTTACATACATGCATAACCCACCAATTCCAGCTTGTATATATATATATAAGCTTGAACAGAATAATTTTGATATAAGTGCTAATTAAGGGGTGACTGAGTGATCTATATAATATAGTGATCAAGTGACATGAGTGCCCACTATAACTTGCTTCTATTCCTTAGGCATATTCAAGTTAAAAACTAAGACTTTAATTGTTTTTGCAATATATTCATCAGGGAGACTCTGCACAGCTGCACTGGACTGTAAAGAATGTAAATAAAGGCAATGGGATGACTTTGTTGTTGCAACTTACTTTTGATCCATCTTCTCCAGTCGGACCCTGATCTCCTTGTTCTCCTGTAGAGCCCTGATGACAATAATAAATATTTAATAGCCTTTATCAACATGTCTTGCAAACAAATAACACAGATATACAAAGCCTCCACAGTTGGTTAACATATTCTTCAAACAAAATTCAGTTTCTTACAAAAAAAGAAACTCAAAAGGGTTTTACATTGACACAACTACTAAAATAAATAACTAAAACTTACCAATGGAAAGGTAAATGCGCACATGCTGTGGCTAGTTGTACTATCATTGTACCATAATTAATTATTAATATTCTTTAAAAACAGTCAAACCAGTGCAAAAATTAATTATGCTCAAAGATGGAATGCAGTGATTGTACTTTAACTTGCTCTTATGCTGAGAACACAAAAACTTCTGACTTGTTGCAATAAGTTTTGATCTTGGGAGTATGACTACCCTGTGTCTTAATAAGTGTCTGTGTGGAAGTGAGGCTTTCATGGTATTCCAGCCCATTTTGCATATCCGCAAAATAATATTAGTGGTTCACTGCCCTTGCTCACTAGGGCACCATATATACTTAGAAATATTATTGGATTAATTAATGGGCTGAAGTACTTTATATTTGCTACATGATCTAATATATATTTCATTAGATCAGTCATTAGGGTAAGTAAGATATCTTATTAGTTATAAATGTATCATTATTTATCTTATTAAAAATACTAAGATTTTTATGAATTTTGATAAAATTAATGATTAGTATAGATAATTTGCACTTTAGCATATCAACTTAGACTTTCTTGTACCCTATTCTATTTCACAAGGTTATGTAACTTTTCTCGAACATGTTTTATATGAAAATGTGATGCAATAAAAATGTAACTCACATTTTAAAATATTGCAAATGGGTTCCACCATTTGTATAGGCATCAAACATTATACCCTTAAGCTGTAGAGGTTTCCTTTCTTCTCTAAATTGAAATATTCTCTGCAATCTTACAGTACAGCACAATGAAATGTAGGGAACTTACCCTATCACCATCATTTCCAGGTAACCCATTTTGTCCAGGATCACCCTTTGATATGAAAGGAAAAAACATTAGGTAGCATTTGTGTGGCACGTACAGCAGTATACAGACATTGACAAAAAACTAAGCTTTTATATCAAGTAACAAAATGATCATGTTTTGAATTCACCTTTATGAAAATCAAATCAAATTACAATTATTCATGATGTAAGTGTTTTTTTTGGTTAAAAGAGGCTTTCTAAAATAATCCATTAGGCAGGATCTCACTCATTCTGAAAATTCTAAAAGGCAAGAAAATATTACCACACAGAGAAAATGATATTATCAAAGGCATCCTATAGTCTCAAGGATTTTGTAAAATTTATTGTTATAGTATTAGCATGAATTTGAAAAGGGAAACATAAACTGTTGATGTTGAAGATTTTGTGTCAAAAAGTGCAGTATATATTGTCAAAGTCTTTTCTCTTGTAGAGTGAAAATAAATAATAGTCAATAAAACATGACTTTATAATGTGTAAATTACTGTAATCATAACATATTCAAAATTGCTTTAACAAATTAAAATTACTTGGTAATAATCTTGAATGCAAATACATAGAGTAAACAAGCAATAGAGTACTGTGTTAAAAGTAAATAGGGCAATAAAAAGAAGAGCTTCTAAAAACAGATGGTAGAGATCGAGTTCCACTAAGGTTCAGTAACAGAAAAGGATCTGGCAGCAAGGGTCAATAGGAGTTTAGTGGATGGCATAGCTTCTATACATGTTAACTAGTGTATCTAAAAGATAGTAATGCTGCGTCACATTTAGCTTCTATACAATGTTAATGAGGATCTCTTACACAAGACTTTAGAGTTGAAAAATGAGTAACACAAAAACAAACCTAACAGAAGTTTAAGAGTTCGAGAAAATTGAAAAAGTAGCACAGAGAGCTAAGATGCTAAATTTATTTCAGTGTCAAAAATAAAAAAAATATTTGTGCATAACAGGCAAACCTGGTAACCAGTAGTTCCAATGGCTCCTGAAGCACCTGGTGGACCTTTTTCACCTGTATCTCCAGCACCACCCTGAAATCCCTTGGGGCCTTCACTCCCCTTTAATCCATCATCACCCTTTATGGTTGATAAGATACATAAAAATTATTAGACAAACTCTACTGACCGGTTTATTTTTTCAGTGTTTGATTTTAAAGTCATTTAATCATCCCTAGCTAGACTGAACAAACTACAGTTCTGAACTGTTTGGCCTAAGGTGATTTAAGTAATTCCTTTTGGGTAAATTTTACATCAAGTAGTTTATACAGGTGAGGAAATTATGAAATATTTTTGAAAGCCAATATTTGTGCTACTTCAAACATTATGTTGGTTGTCCAATGGACATTCAGGATAGTTTTTGAAAACTAAAAAAAACCAGATTACTACAAAATTACTAAACAATTAATAATAATTAATCTGCTAAAAAAATTGCAATCACATTTGTTTTTAATTTCTAAAACTCATTCAAATAAGACTCCAATCAACAAAAAATGTAATATCAGTACTGGCATCAGTAGTGGTAATTCTTATATGTAACAGAAAACACACCTAAACCCTTACATGCTTTCAGATAAATTGTACTTTGATGAAAAACAGAAGGGTTTCTTCACTTGCATTTTTAACTCAGATCTCTATACATCATAAAAATTACTAATCTGAGAAATGAAAACATCATTGAAATTCAAGTTTTGGATCAAAAATAAGTCCGATCTTTGGGTGGAAAGAATAATTTTTCAACTTTAATTCAAGTCATAATCATAATTATCAATAAGTTTACAAGCTAAGCACAGTTGTTTATAAAAGTTACAAGTCTCAAAAGGATTTCAGGTAATTAAAGTAATAAACAAAGTAATAAACAAAGAGATACAATACGATTAGAGATTAGAACAATTCAAGGTCTCTGGAGGATTTGAGGTTTTTGTTTATAGTTGGTTGTAAATTCTTTATAAAGCCTAAAGGAATTGCAGATCTCTATGTTAATTTAAAAATACTATATACACCACTAAGCACAGAGTTTTCTTGAGTATGACACAAATATTAAGATTTAGGTTCTAGCCCTTATACATTAATTTATTTTGCTACAATGCAAGTCTATTGCAAATGTCAATCTGATCACAGTTTTAAGCAAGGTTGTTTATGAATGCCTTATTCTTATAGGTCTGAACTCATTCAGTTGCACCAGTTTTGTTCTTTAAGCCACATACCAAGCAAAACTTTTTCTTCCTTTTTCAGTGAAAAACTATGAAAAGGTGTGTAATAACATTAGGATGATATGTGAAGTTGTCAAATAATCAAATCATTACTTTTAAAAATGGATGAGTAACCAGGGTTACACATTTTATAAAACACTAAAAATGTTCTCCGATAAAAATATACTAAAATAATGGTGAGCTACCAGGCCAGGCAGTAACTTTTAACTAATATTAATGAAAACTAAAAGCTTACCAAATTTTTAGTATTTTACCAGCGAACATTTTTAGAGTTCTATAATTATTGTCCATATTGGCTTACTATAATCAACAAAACGAAATGGGAACGAAATGAAAACGAAATGGGAACGAAATGAGAACGAAATGAAGTTTAAACAAAATTTTACTCGATAAAGCGATTGAAGCCACAATTATTAAGGTTACAGGATATAAAGAAAGCAGAATTTTGTCAGTTTTTTGTTTTTTATATTATTAGAAACTACATTATA
>JAOEHV020034475.1:0-17747 GCA_025447995.2 Isaurus tuberculatus | reverse complement strand
AGTCTACGACTCTCATCCGCTTAACACTACAGAAACCGGAGATAAGCGCCGGCTCCATGGGCCACTAGGCTCGTAAATGATTTAGCTTATATTCAATTCATAGCTTTAGTTTAGCTAATTAAGAGGATGGATTTCTTTGATATTCATTTCAAACTAAAAATGAAGGTTGTTTATCTGGGTTTCGTCCTAAATTTACCCTTTTGTTGTTGAACAAAATTATGAAAAATCAGACAAATAGGTTTTGTGTGATATTTGATTAAAACTCAGAGTAAACACAAGTGCATACTTTACTTACGTTAGCAACTTACATAGCTGATTATATACTTTCCTTAGCAACCTCTAAGCAACTTTTAGGCTGAAAATGGCAATCGATCACCCTTAGCAACTTGAGGCTGAAGTCAAAAATGAGGTTGTTTATTAAAAGAAGACGTGTACACAGGCTGGGACCTTAGCTATCTTCCTGACGTTTTAGCTAGCGTAAACTTGATTAACTTCAGCGGGGACAAAAGAGAGATGTTGCTTACGATTTTAAATTTTAAAAAACTGAAAAACTTATAAAAGTATTAATTCAAGCGATGCGCACTTCAATCTTTACGTGTCGTCACTTGCTTTTGAGAGAAATATTTTGGATTTCCATTGTACGCTGGGTTTTATATATCTTTCCAATCAGCATAGAGAGCCTTCCTCGAATTACTAATTCTTCAATCTTTTTAACCCTTTAAGCCCCAAACACAACAAATGGCGTGTTGGCGAATTCTCCTAACTGAGTTCCATACTTTCTATATAGAAGTAGTTTGGGAGAATTTCGCTTTTCAACTTCCACAGGTTATTCCACTTGATCAATTCCATGTTTCTCATTACGAATTATACTATTTTGTTTGAGTTATCTAAGGAGAGGTTAGATGTTGATAAATTGCCTGGGGATGAAAGGGTTAAAACTTGTAGGGCGGCGTGGCTGGCGCAGTTGGTAAGATCACTGCCTTCCAACCGCAAGGTCCCAGGTTCGATCCCCGGCTTTGCCGAGATTTCAACATTTGTGTAACTTTCTTTATCGCCAAAGCTTACTCAGCTTTCCATCCTTAGAGGTTAATAAATGAGTACCAGCTTCGGCTGGGAGCTAAGCTGCGATGGATTAATGTCCCGTCTAGGGGGAGTCAAGGACTCTCATCCGCTTAACACTACAAAAACCGGAGATAAACGCTGGCACCATGGGCCACTAAGCTCGTAAAAGGATTTAGCTTAGCTTTTAAAACTTGTAACCCATATCATTTCGTTGTCAGCCAGTTTAACCATTACATCTTTATCAAATTTTGTATAAAACAGAAAAAGCAACAGGGTGAGAACTAAGTGGGCTTTGTCACTTCTCTGCCAGTTCAATGTTAACCAAACAAACACCCAAATTTAACATCACTTGATGTTTTTTTTCGCGAATTGTGTTTGTGTAATATAAAACGTGTTACATTCTGTAATCACAATTGAGTGGGTTTTTGCATGTGTTAATTTCCCGTGCTTCAAAATATCTTCTAAGTATAGACCTGATTACAGGCACATTTAAACAAAAATGTTCTAATCTAGACCATGGAATAATTTTTTTTTCTTATATGGAAGCGTGGTTAGCACATGCTAATTTCCAGCCCTGTTTTCACAATTTTTAAATGACGTAGGAATTAACTTGTGAACGCAGTGACAGACGGCATCGGACCAACTTTACAAGAATCAAAAAACAAGAGACAAGAGTTCGGAGTGGATAAAAACAGCCCAAAGCCCGGGGCTCAATCTAATTTAGAAGCATTGGACAGCGAATGACAACAAGCAAAGGCTTTAAAGGTGTGAACAAAGTCTATGAATTCAAAATCTTGAATTTTTACTCGTTCTTTGAGAATATTCTTTGGTTTAGATGAAACTGAGCACACATTTGTTTAGCGGTGTGGTCGAAGGGTTTTAAGACATTTAATGATTTATGTGTATCAAATACTAAGTATATGAAGTCGATAGTTTTAAAATATCGGACTTAATGTTTGCCTGATAAGGCTAAGAGATACAAAACGCTTCACAATATTCACAATATATGCAACACATTTACTAACAGAATATGCATGACACAAATATGCACCAGTTTTGAACGTAACTTCTGTGCATTCTGTTTAGAAGGCTCGGATTCTATCAGCAGAGAAGAGCAGCAAACTCTTAAAAAGACGGTGACTCGTTTTCAAGATGACGAGCGCAGGAATTAGTGCTGGTACCAACCTGTGCAAGCAACTATTCAGATCCCTCAAAGAACTCTAAGCATAACGCGGGCTCAAACGCCAACAACTCAGTGTTCGATTGTACCATTTCCTTTCCATTATTTATTATTATTACTATTATTATTATTATTATTATTATTATTATTATTATTATTTTACTTTATTTTATTTTATTTTATTTTATTTTATTTCTTTATTTTTCTTTATTTTCTTTATTTTCTTTCTTTATTTTTTTTGCAATTTTTTGTGTGCAAGTTAGGTTATGCATGCCACTTATCTCTCTGGCTGCTCAAAATTTCTATGTTCACTTGCAAATCTTAACCCAAAGCAGCTTTGCTTTCAGCCTTGATATAAAAAAAAGAAGAAGAATGGGCTCTGGTTCAGCAAAAATATTTTCATGTATTTTCCAATTATAAGTAATTGCAGTGAATAACTGTCAGTTATTATAGTTAGCTTTATAAAAAAGATATGTTCTTTTTCTGCTAAAAATTAAGGATCGACTTATACGCTTGTTCCAAAACAGCAGTATATATGTGTATACATTTTTCATAATAAAAAAGTTGGTTGTAAAAAAAATGATTTTATTCCCGTGATTAACGAAAAACATACTGTCAAAATAAAACTACATGCGTTCTTGTTTTAAACATCCTAGAATTTTGGATGTTGAATGCAAGTTTCTTTTATAGCATAACTTTGGCGCATACCGAATTGATTCTGTATCAAATCTGCATATTTAATACAAAATACATGTAAGTCATGTAAATGATATTCCTTGACTTACAATTCATAAAATAGAAATAACTTTACCATTTACTTTTACTATAAATGAGCCCCGAAATTTACTGGACTTAAAAGTTGATGTATCAAACGTCGGTTGTGTTTCTGTACCTTTGGTTTGTATGCTGGAGGTTTTAGTATGAAAGTCACTATGTATGGAAATCGCCCCTGAGATCTGAGACAAGAACATTCAATGCGTGGGTGTGCGCTGCCTCTCTTCATATCCGATAGCTCAAGAATAAACTAAGAAAAAACTCTATTTTTACGGCTACTGAGCCAAAATTTTTCCACCATAAAAATAATCTAAAAATAAAAATTCATCGCAAAAGTTTTTAGTGCAAACTCTGTTTGGATTCCAAATGAAACAAACTTGGAGTATTTCACAATCATCATATAAAGTAATTTTCTAACGCCTACGCAACTCAACAGACAAACATTTTTAATGTTATTTAATTCTAGAAGCCTTATGGTTCCGGCTACAGCGTAGTTATAAAAGGCTTTCACGGTGGATGCAATTATAAGTGAGCTGAATTACAATCCGCCGGTGTCCAAAACCAAACTGGGCCAATTATTAAAGGTAGGTGAGTGAAATTTAGATTTAAAAGACAGAATGTTGGAATATAAAGCAGGGAGAAATAGAAAAGTATATACAACTAGTCGACAGCGCAAAATATATGCTTCACTTCATTTCATGGGTGAAAATGAATATCTTTATATGCTTATATGCTTCGTGGGTTTTTGATCCATTTCAGCAAAGTTTAAATCGACAGGTACGAGCCTCGCAAAAAATGTTCTCTGAATTTACTACAAAAGATTTTCGAGATAAAATAGCTGTTGTTTCGACTTTCGCATTTGAAATAACATTCATTCAATACAAAGGCAAATTCAGTTTATTTTATCAATCAAGAAACGAAACTACTGAATTACCCAACCTTTTAGTTTGAAGACACCTCAACAATTGAGATATCCTTTTTGGAATTCATGTGAAAATTTAGCAATACGTATCTTGATCTTCAGTCGCACCGTACGGAGAATGTAGAACCAGATTTATAATGATCTAAAGGAAACAAGAGCTCTAGTAAAAAGATTTCCAAACTGAATAAAATTCTCAGTTACGAGATCATTTACTTCAGTTAAACTTTTTCCACTATCCTGGACTTTTGCTTTATGATAAATATAAGATTAAAGATTGGCTCTTCTTTGAAGTATATGAAACTGATCGGTAATACCCTTTAAGGTTCGCAACTCGATCTCAAGTTTATCGAACCTAAAACTCTTCGACATCTATGTTTTGAGTTTCTAATCTTAATGAAAAAAAATTGCACAGGTGAATACTATAGAAATTGGTTTCTACCTATTTTGGATAAGAAACGAAGTCGAAAGTTGTTGGTGCTCCAGTGTGATTTTTGGTCCTAACTTTGTTGAAGATGTTCGATTTTGTATTCAAGGATAACTGCTATTAAAAACCTGTAAAAGTTGTAAATTCAAGAAATATTTGACTAATGTATGCAGTACTTCGTCTCCCCAAGTCCGAGTATTCTCAAAAGCTTATACCGTTATCTCATGATCAGATGTGACACAAGGACAAGTTGTATTTCATATATAATTGTTTTCATCTTTCCAGCAAAACTTACAAGCATTGAGCATTGCGTTTCTATACTTTTCATGATTATCATGTTGCTGGGGGCCTATTTGTTAGCTATGCTGTGCATATAAACGGCCTAAAAGGGTCGAAACAGCTGCCAAAGGCTGCTCACTATTATTCATGGTAGGTGTTAGGGGAAATGCTCGCTATACCAATGTGGCCTTAGTGCTCATATGAATGGCTCCACACATGAGCTACCTATGCAGATGATTAACTTTTGAGCCAGATCGAAAAAAAAAACATTGCCGGCTACTGCTTCTCAAGTGAGAAATTGTGTCTATTTTTTATAGCTGTGCCATGCTGATGAGGCCTGATAAGGTAAGACACTTTTGCCTACTATTTGTTTATGTTAGATTTAAGACGTAATGCATGCTTGCTACATTACGCTTATACTTTCCTGATATATGAAATGGTATGCTAGTTTCTGCTATAGTGAGAGACTCGGCGGGGTTTTTCAACGTGAAGGCAGGAAAACACACGTGTGACTGCCACTTAACGTTTCTTATAACTTCATGCTAGTTACGGGGAGTTAGTAAAACCCGAGGTAATGGAAAAAAATTATCAAACATTTCAATTACCTAGGCTTTATTAAATCACGTAGTTCAATAGATTTTTTTTAAACACTATCAAACGAGCATGCTCTGAAAATTACCAAATCTGATAACACGACGAAGATTTGTTTTCGTATATACACTTCATGCAGAAAATCATGAAACCAATGCTTCTCAAATAAAATGTGAATTTTCCATTGGAACTTGCAATTATGTGTAAACCAAATAACAAACCTTAAGAAGTACTGACACTTTTTATTCACTCTTATTCTTCTTTCTTGGTTGCAAGAGTAGCGTCTAAATGATAACATGTATTGAAGGCTAAAGGTTGGTTTCGGTATGAATAGAAACATAAACGAATGTGCTCGCATTTATGAAAATATTTTAAAAGCTCTTGAAATGATCAAGATAATCCAGCCTTTTCCCAAAATTTAAACCGGCGTGGAAGGCGATCAAATGGGTAAATGGACTATAAGTGTCTGTTGGATTTAACCTTTTATGGAATGGTGTCTCGTTCAAAGACTGTCATAGACTAAAACCTGCATAAAGTGAAATAAGCACTGCCCCTATTTGCAATTAGGCTTGTATAAGGATTATATAAGCTAGCCAAATATACAAATATAGATAACTGTTCAAAGTTTTTACGGTATTTTTATAAAAATGCCCGTTTCTTTATCAGATAGATAGCCTGAAGTAATTATATCTTAACTTTTTAATACTATTTTGTCTGATATAAAAGTTGTTTTATACTAAAACAGTGAGAAGGACCCTCGGCCTTATAATCTCCGAGCAAAAAGTCCATTTGGTCTGCAGCCTCAAGGGCTAACAGCACGTAGTTTATTTGTCCTCAAGGCGTCCTCGTTGGAAAGTTCTGCAAGCATTCATCATATGCGAACTAGCCAATCAGATGTTTTGAAAGCCGTTGCGCATTTTTTCTATTTAACAGATAGTATTCAACGGTTGGTGTTCACCAAGCAATTTTCCCGCCATTGAGCGCGCGTGCGAGCTTAGTGTTTCGAGCCAAAATGACTCTGTGCTTGTCAAGCACAGGTACGGATTTCTCTTTCTAAAAACACTTTGTGAAAATACCACAAATTTCCCAACTCTGGTTTTTTCACAAAGGATCTACAATAGCTTTAAGATATTGTACAAACAGTTTTACAAATTACTTCAAAGCATGTAATATTGTAAGAAGACGGATCGCGCACGATGTTATGTTAGATGTACAATGAATCAACTTAACTTTGTTTAATATCTATTATTTATTAAAGCGTTGGAAAAGCTATTATAATCTATTTTGAGCTTGAATTACTAAAAACAAATTACCGCCTCTTTTATTTCTTTTAGGTGCCAATAAGCAGGGAAAATAATTAATGTTTTGCATGCATATTTATTTGACAAGTTTGCAGACTAAAACCGGTAATTAACTACAATTCTAGCTCGCATTACGATAATTTTACAGCGAAAACGTTGGGCTGTACCGATTCTAATGATAATAAGCTACAGCAATATAAGTAAGCTCCTCGTTATCATTTAATTTGGTTGTTTTAAATTTAGTTTTAATTTTAGTTTAAAAACGTATACCTTTTAAGCTAAAGCGTTTGACTTAGAACAATGCTTATCGAAGGCCTCGCATTCTTGAATTGCTGTAACGATGCTCTGACGACGGACTAAAGACTGGTTTCGATATAGTCGTATTTTTACGGCGTCATATAAGAATTCCCATACAACCCGCAAAACTATATAGCAACCGCCCTTAACCAAATCTACCAGTCGTGCGACCGTGTCCTATCTGTCATATTTGCTGTTTCCATATAATCGTACCAGTAATGTGAAAATTGTGATATGACACTTAATACTGACACAATAGAAAACAGCATTAAGCAATGTTTCAGTTGTCCGTCGGCTTCGTAATGCCTTTTCGTCAATTTACAGAAACGCTTTATCCGTTCGTTTTGTTCCCAACTCTTGGTTGTTTCACGTTCCCGCGAAAGTCATTTTGTTCCTTAAGTCCGAAAAGTGTATTCCTCACTAATTTTGAACTTTTATCGTTAAATTTTAAGGCTCTACGTAATTAAGTATGTAAGTAGCTTGAAGAAACACGAGCAGTAGAAGATGAGTGTATTTAAGAACAACGTAACGAACGAAGGTTTGCCGCTATCGTTACAAAAGTTTCGATGATATATATCTTCGATGTGCAGTTTGAAGCTATACGTTTATTATTAAATTTTCAACCTCGAATATTGCGTTTCTAGCTTTCTGATTGGTTCACTCAATATCGGTTATCAGCTCATATACCGATCGAATGACAATAAATGGAAACATGACTGTGTAAAGTGTTGCCAAGCGAAAAAATTTGTGAATAAAACTTGGCTGTCATTTTCAAGTATCGAAGGGTTCGGAAAGTTCATGAAATTTGATAAAACAATTTTTCCATTCGCCCTTGTTGGATATGAGATGATTTATAGCAAACTCGGCGCTACGCGCCTCGTTGGCTATTCACCATCTCATATCCAACGCGCGCTCCTGGAATAATTGTTGAATAAAAGGAATATATTTTGAAATTAGTCTTTCCATGTTCTTTAAAACTTGTGTGTACATATATTTTATCACCAGATAATCAGCCACAATCTGTTGTTGACTTTATTTCATAACTTACTGGTTAAAACTTTTTTCATGTCTTTGTGAAAACACAGCTACTACAATTATTGAGACCTTGGAGTCTCGTAAAAGTGATGGATTGTGCTGACGTGTATAGTACCTTAATTGGCTGTAGTCAATCAAAACTGAATGGATGCCGCCCAGTCCACGTTAGACCATTTTTAGAAAAGTTGACAATAGCACAATTCACATTTTAAAAGAAACAGAAAATTAAAATATTGTGGGAAATATAGGTTTTGGTTTGCGTCGATATGGAGCAAGTTTCAGTGATGATTAGAGAGTTTTTCGCATTCATACTTCGTTGCAAAAGGAATATTTTAAGACTCTTGTTTTTGTAGGAAAGTTGTAACGGTGATATAGCAAAACATGGAATCCGAATAAGTATTTTTAGTACATCAGATGCCAAAGTCTAAATTTCTTTGCCTTTTACTTTTAATTGAAGATTTATTACATTGTACAAGTTTTACAATTTTCTTTTTTTCCCAAGATGTTCACACTAGCTTCGCTTCGCACAAAGAAAAACATGCAAAAATCTTTTACTTGATTTTTTAAATAGAATTTAAGGGAAAACAGCTGTAGGTTGAAATTTTGCGAGTTTTGCGGGAAGTTTAAAGTTGAGGGATTTTTAGTAAAGCTTTAGGTTGTTATTCATTGACAATTTCCAAAAATGAGTCTTAAACACAGATAAAAAGATTTTCTTGATTAAGTTTTGATGTTTGTAGTCAGCAATTTTCCTTCTCAAACTTTCTTTGCAAAAAAATCTCAATTTCTTTGCTCCCTGAATTGAGAAAAATTCTTTTGAAGTCAAATTCAAAAATTCACCACTGACATTTCCATTTTGTGCCTACATGGACAACAACAGTTCTAAAGAGAAGTTAATTGTAGAGCAAAAGTTTAAATTTGTAATACTGAATTAGAAGACAATACTTTTTAAGCTCAATTTGTAAGGTGCTTAGTGTCTTGTGTCGGTTTCGGATGTGAATTTGCCCTGTAAAGTTAACATTTTCAGGTAAAAGATGGCGAGTGTACTGCTTTTACTTGGTACAGCAACGCAAAGCATTACATGCAACAAAAAGCGGAAATTAAAAAAAAAGAAATTTTTATCCATGGATAAAGAGACAAATGGATGCATCAGTTACTTTGCTTGCTTTTGGTGTCTATCTGCTTGTCAGTTTTCATGTATAACATAGCAGAAAACGAACCCGTTTTAAATGTATCAGACTCTGTCTAATGCAACTAAACTCAAACAACAGAATTCACTAACACTAAAAACGGCAGAACTTTGACGTTTGAAAAGTCCGTACAACGAAAACGAAAAATATTGTAATTGTTATATCTTTGTTGTTTTTATTTTTTTCATATAGCGTATCAATATTTTTCGATTATACGCTATAACCCCTTAAATTTACAGCCAAGAAATGCAAACTTAAAATCGTACAAATATGCGTGACACTTACCGGGCGAAAAGAGCTTATATCTAATTGGATAACAGAACTAGAAAGTGCGTGGGCGGAATTTTGACGGATTTTTGTTCTTGCTTCGCTGTTGACTATATCACATTTTAAATTTATTATTGACTAGTTGCTGTAGGTGAAAACTAAAATAATTATTCTAGCTTTCATTTGTTTAAAAAAATTTTTGTTTTATTTTTGTTTTAACTGACAAAATTTTAGAGATTTTTGCGATGTGATGATGAAATATTGAAATTAAATCGAACAAAGTATTTCAAAGATAAATTAATTCGCGTGGGAGAGCGAGCCAAAGTACTCCCACGCAAAGTTGGTAAATATGCTTTGGGGTTTGGTCTGATAGGAGCTTTTCTTGACAGTTTTGGCTGGAACTGATAAAGTCATCTATTTTTGGAGCAATTATTCCAAAAGAAACTTTCTTGAATTTGCAAACGAGCGTAGCTGTTTTCTTGTCAGTTTCAATTTAGCTTTGGTAAAAAAAAAGCAAAGTTTGAATGTCAAGCTTTAGTATTTCGAGTCGCGCTGTCGTGCAGCTTTGATGATTAATACATGCAACACCCACACAGTCTTGGACTCTTCAAGTAAAGTATGATATTATAAATGCTATAAGACCCTTTAAAACGAAGACGCCCTTTGGTTGAGCTGCAGATGTGCATCATTCCCACTCCAAAGCGATTTGTCAAAAAGGAAAATTTGCCACCGGAAATCAAACGGAAATGGCTCTAAAATATACAGAAAGTTGCACAACATGGCTAGCCGTCCATTCTCGTTTTTCTACGAACTTGATATCGCGTGGGAAGCATAAAAAGGTAAAATCTTTCAACGATCCCGTGGGTTGTGTTGCGGCGTATACCAAGGTCGGTACCTCTAAAGTCATTCGTCTATTATATAAGTTTTTAATACAAGAAAGTCTTGAGTTAGAATTTGCACGAGCTTTGAAAGTTAAAAAAGACTCGCTGGAAGCTTTTTGCGCTCAAAATTGCATTTAATGACAGTGATAATTTTATTTCACTGTAGAGGCTAAAAGTTTGGGAAGCCGGCTTACCGATCTACTAGAAAATTTTAAGCTTTAAATATACCGAAGTAAATCTTAAGATAAGAAAAAGAAGCATCTTGTACAATAAAGATTATTCAAAATCACAAATACAGAAGACGAAATTCGCCTAATTTATGCGTAGCAAAGCTCGACGAAAAATGGCGACTGTATAAAAGCTTTTTGCGTCATCTTACAGTAAGATTTTTGAATAATGACTGAAAGCTTTTTGAATGGATCTATTCCTAAAATACCAATTTTTTCTGATATATTTTTTTCATTTATTATGGATATTTTGCCTTAGCTAAATCAGAAGTTGTTAAACTGTGATCTACATTTTCGACGCCATACGATGCTTGCATATGTGCCTTGATTAGTACGTGAAACGGAACCATGGTGAAGCAGACAACATAGTCCGTTCCTTGAAAAAAAAATAACATTACCAGATTAAGTTATCAAAGGCACTCAAGTTTTGCAGTCAAAACTGGTAAGTTTTATACACTAAAACATTATTATTTGACCATATTTGTTACGAGATCGGCGAAAGTCCAAATGCGATGGAAACAAACTACATCTTAAGGTTTCCGTGGAAAGTTGAAAATATACGGTTTACTCCCGACTGGTTTAATTTCAAGCGCAAGATATTGAAAGAGTTTTCTAATGTTTTCTTTTTAGAAAAAGCAAAATAACTAAATCCCAGAACTTGAGAAAGTATTTAGATCAAATTTTTGAATTATACGACTACAATTGGCTCAACTATGTGGCTGACTAGTCGAGGTATTGCTTCAAATCTGTCGCCCGCAAAAACTGTTAAACAATTTTTCAAAATTTGAAATATGCCACAATTATCTTAACCTACTTCATTGTACATTCGTTATTCCATTTTTTAACAGACATGTTGCAGCGTATTAAAAATTAATTCCTAACAGCCAGACTCTTGCTGAAACTTCACAAAACTGCATTCACGAATTGTGCCGTCCAAAGGTGAGAACAGAATGAATTTATCTAATTCTGTCATTGTTTCTTAAGTTTTTCATGTTTCCTTTAACTGAAGAATTTCTGTTCTATACATCTTTTCATGAAAAAGAAGAGTTCCCAAAGAAATATTATTTTCCTATTCAAATTCGCATTTTTTACCGGTTTAACATGCTAAGCGGGTTAAAAGACCAAGATTTAGCACGAGGCGCAGGTAGTCTACTCAAAACTACGCTCTTGCTTCTGAAACTTGCAATATTTGAAAAGAATTTCAAACCTATCGAGAAACTTGAATAGTTCTACCTAATCGGCAAAATGCTAAAAAGTGTGCAAGAGTAAGTCAAAGAAAAGCCTTCCCAACCATTTCATTAACGTGAAAGGTACAAACATCGATATCTTTAGTCGTTCATAAGACCTTCTCGGCTGAAACGAAAATTATCCAAACATTAAATTAGTAAAGGCACTGCAAAAGAAATATTCAGGCATAATTAAGTTTTATATAGCATCTAAACTTATAAAAAGCTAAGAGACACATGACATACAAATATATTTTGATCATGAGACAAAGCCATTTTGGTTTAGTGTCTGGTTATCACAACAAAGCAATGTCTTCCTAACACCTTACGAATTCCTTTTAATTCTTATGATATGCAAGATGGCATATTTCAGAGTATGGCTATCTTTAATTCAAGCTTTTATCTAGTAATAGAGCTTTTTGTAATCTGTCTTGTATCTCAAAAGAAAAAACTAAGTCTATATACTATGAGGACGGTTCTTCGTTGAGAGAGAGAGAGGAACGAGAGAGATCAGAAATAACGGAGAGTAGTTCTTTGTAATCCAATAAAAGTATCAAGTGTAGTAGCTGAGAAGAACTAAAACCATCTTGTAAGGAACGAAAGAATAAAAAGGTACTATCTCTGTACCTCAAGCCAAGCGATTTCATACATGCAGTAAAGACCATGCAAGCCTAGCCGGAACAAACATCTTATTTTACATCACACAGACCCACAGACACACACAAACACTCAAACTCTGACTAACTCTACCTGTGAGATGGGTCACTGAAAAACTTGAACCTGTTAAAAACATGTTTAAGTTTTCTGGTGAACCATCTCACAAACAGAACCAATTTAATCAGTGGATTAGCGACAGAATCAGCAAGGTCACTGCTTGGCTTTAAGAGCCAAACACAAGGACTGGTTCGATGAGGGTGATACCACCAATGAGTATTATTTGCTTTCCAAGACGAATAGAGCATTCATGGAGTGGAAAAATTATCTGGGCTACTTCCAGAATTAGAAGAAAGCGAGGTTTAAGTCATACCATATCATGGCCCAACGGGAAATACGGAAGATGGCATGCACGACCAATGATAGGACAAAACAGCTGAAATCGAAATAGAAGGCTTCGCTGATTCCAACAACAATATTTGGTCCCCTCAAATCTGGCTCTTCTTCCCTGCTTTCTGTAGACGGAGATACACTGATTAAGGACAAGGCTGCTATCAGAGACAGATGAAAGGAACACTTCAGTCATCTTCTGAACAGCCCATCCTCAGTTGACCGGTTGCACTCGATCACATACCCAAAAGAGCAGGGATTGAAGAACTTGATGACCCTCCTTTCCTGGATGAACTCAGAAAGGCCATAGATGAGCAGATCAGTAGCGGTAAAGCATCCCGGTAGAGGCGTTATCCCTGTAGATGTGTGCATGGCACTGGGCAACGAGACTCTAGATGCTTTTTGGGAAGCTTAAGACGAAGCAAATGCCACCTGACCTCCGTTACGCTACAATTGTTCCCCTATGCAAGAACAAAGGCATAAGAGCAGTTTCGGAAACCACAGGGGTATATCAAAAACACATCAAAAGACTTGAGCAGTGTCACACATGCTCACTGCGATCAATCATACGTATACGGTACAGGATTGTGTTACCAACCAAAAAGTCCTAGGTAGAGGCTGCTCTATCAGCATCAAAGATAGGATTGTTCAAGCCCATCTAATATAATTTGGCCGCACGATCAAGATGGAACACTAAAAGATTCCGCGTCAGCTTTTCTACAGCGAACTGGCACAAGGCAGCCGTAACCTGTGTGGGCCTAAAAGAGGCTCAAGTACGACCTCAAGTCATACCTCAAATGAGCAGGCATCCAACCGAAAGAACTGGAGACTGCTGCAATCGATAGGACTGGTTGGCGAGCACTCAGTAAAAAAGCAGCGAAGGACTTCGAGGGCGACCGTCGCCGGCACTTGATGGCGGCCCGAGAGCGACGTCACAAAGTCGTTGAAGGTATTTCTTGCCCGCTTTGTAATTGCGTTTGCTTGTCAAATTTTGGACTTAGGTGCCACTTGCGTAGAAACCGCTGACATTTATATTTTCCTGTTCATGTTCTTCTACCAATGTCATAATGTGTAATAATTCCGTTTTTCTTGTCACGAAAGACAAATGATTATTATTATTATTATTATTATTATTATTATTATTATTATTACTATATTTCTCAAAGACATGTTTTCGGTTTCCAGTTTCACATTGCTTGCTCGCCGACCATTTTACAACTTTGCAAGTCACTAATGAAAGTCTCCAATCAAACTTTTTCACAGAGTGTGATTGGAGACTTTTATTCTTGATCAAAGTTAATTTACCAGGAGTAGACATTATATCAAGAAGAAAGTTAAGGTGTAAATGATATAAATAGTATAGGTATAAAGTATCTGCGCATCTATTCACCCTCTCATCTCTTCATCGTCCTTTCCCTTCACTTTCCATCACTTCATCAACTATCCCTTCCTTCCCCTATCGCTCAATCCCCTATCCCTTCCATCCCCTATCGCTCATCCCTTATCCCTTCCATCCCCTATCGCTCAATCCCCTATCCCTTCCATCCCCTATCGCTCAATCCCCTATCCCTTCCATCCCCTATCGCTCAATCCCTTATCCCCTCCATCCCCTATCGCTCAATCCCATATCCCTTCCATCCCCTATCGCTCAATCCACTATCCCTTCCATCCCCTATCGCTCAATCCCATATCCCTTCCATCCCCTATCGCTCAATCCCATATCCCTTCCATC
This sequence comes from Isaurus tuberculatus, assembly GCA_025447995.2. Lineage (NCBI taxonomy): Eukaryota > Metazoa > Cnidaria > Anthozoa > Zoantharia > Zoanthidae > Isaurus > Isaurus tuberculatus. The sequence goes on along the minus strand of JAOEHV020034475.1, from coordinate 3,318 downwards.
CCCTATCGCTCAATTCCACATCCCTCTTTTGAAATTGCATGGCCATAAAATGATCATAAACTGAAACAAAAAAAAAATTGTAACAAAAGGAATTTTTTTATTCGACAAACAAAAAGGAATACCTTGGGCACTTTTTCGTAAATCATGTCCCTGTTATCTATTGATTATCTTGATTGCTTTTCAAGCCCGTAGGCAAGGATGGAGAGGTGTTTATCATTGATAAATATTATATGTGGTTAATCAATCATTTTCTTTAACTTTACCTCCTTCCCCTGTGTGGTAAATTAATCATGATCTTTAACTTTACCCCTTCCCTCTAGTCTAGGTACCCTATGGTCTCAGTTTGTACCACCTCACTCCCCAATCATCATATACCAACCAAATTCCTGGCTATGGGCTACTAGACATTGTGTAGACGATAATTGACAGAACAAAACTCTTATGTTGAAACCAATGATAAGGAACAAGCATCCTTATCATATTAAGAGTTCCGCCAACTGACATGTGTCTGAAATGAGAGACAAATGAGTCTGTGTTTTATCAACACTGTCTAATTGTTTAACTTTCATAGGAGATTAAGTTTATCGTGTGCCTTTTGAAACTATTAACATTTCAAATTCACGCAAGCTTGAGCAAGCTTTGTAGAGGTTTCCAGTTGTACGGCCTTAACTATATATCCTGACAACCACTGCCTTGCTACATTCAAAGATTTGGATTAGAAGTTAAATATTTTACTATAAAGCATCGCCGAGTCATGGCAGACAGTGTTAAGCAAGTCATTTTGATCAACGTTTCGGTGTTGATTTTTCTGGTTGCAGTTGTGCAGGGGTAAGTTGACATTTAATAACCTTCAGTGAAATGCATTACTATTAAAGGTTACATCAATAAGGTTGGTTTCCCACTGTGTTTCACTACTTCATTAACACGAAAAAGGTTAGGTTACTACACTATATTCTGAATCTATGTAAAATTAAGAAACACACTCGACTTTCTTATCAATCCATGAGCAACTGTAGTTTGCGTGTGGCATCTGAGGCTTTATAGTTTGTCACGGCTTTAGCGTTTCAATTACCAAAATACGCTGCAATAAAAACTAAATAAAACTGAGTAAATACAAACACCGTTGAACCCAGAAAAAAAATTAAACTTTTTTATTTTTATAGAATATATTTAATAGTTTTTACAAATAAAATAAACCCATCAAAAATGAAAATTAGAAAAGAATATAATTTTGTGTGCTAAAACCTTGGATATGCAGTAGAAGCAAATGCTTTTAACTAAGAACTACAACAAGTTTTTTCCCTTCTCTTGAAGAGTAGTTTATAGTACTTGTTGTTTGTTTGATACTAATGACATTATTACAAGAAAAAAATTGTGTGTTTAAGGCCCTGTTGATATGATCCCGGGTTAAAGTGTTGTCCCTTGTCCCAGATATGAGAATTTGAACCTGGGACAATTTTATCGTGTTTTTACACGGAAAATATTTCGCGCGGGGCCAGCAATCAAACGTGGAAAATTTTAAGCAAAAACACTCGAGTTGTCCCGGGAAGAAGGGACAAACTGTTTATATGAAGAAAGTTATCTCGGTTTGAAGGGATATCTCGCCTCGGCCAGGCGAGTTATCTCTGGCACCCGAGACAACCCTTCGTCCGGGACGTCATACAAACGGTTGGCTGCGTTTTACAGAGAAATGTATGAAAAGTTGTCTCGCTCCGAGTAACTCGGTTAGGTGAGATATCCCTTCTTCCCCGACAACTTTTTCCATATAAACGGGGCCCTAAGAAAGCTTTATTGGTTGCACAGTGGTCCAAGGTTACTTCGACTTCATCATAGTCTAGTCATGATAGCAAAGCTGATATAATAGCCAGGGTCCAGTCCCGCTTTGGTGCAGGGTGAAACCCTGTTGGAGGATGCAGGGAGCAAAGCCCCCAGCTAAAAAATAGTATTTAGAGTTTTGGAAACATAATTTAATGATATTTCAGTTTGAACTCTTGACAGAGTTCGGTTATTGCTAAGAAGAATATTGATTTGGGATAAAATAACATATTAATATATTATTTATACATTTGCGTGAGAATAGCGATGCTAAACGTGTGTGCGTGATTTTCCTTTCTAAAGCGTGAGTCTCGTCTTGCAAAATGCGTGAGATTTGACAGGTATTAGTACAGATAATCTGATTCTTTGTCAGCAAGAATATTTTAATCCTTAAATTGGTAGAAAAATAGAATATTTAGCTTTAACTGCAAAAACTCAGATAAGGACGTTAAACCGTAGGTCCAGTCTCTCGACAGTCTATCAGGGGACTTAAAAGAACCCACACACTTATCGAAAAGAGCAGGGTAGTGATCCCGGTGTTGTGGTCTGTCTCTTTCAATTCATGCACCGAGGGCATTTCTTGGCTATTCAAATATATGTGAGTCACGTGCAGCGGACTTTCTAAGACCCTCTACTGTTTGTGCCTTGTATTTTCTTGTAAAGCGCTTAGAGATCTGATAATAATAAGCGCTAAATAAATATGGATTATCATTATTATTATTATTATTAGTAGTAGTAGTAGTAGTAGTAGTAGTATAAAACAATAATCTTTTAAAAACGAAAGGGTGAATTGTAGAAAGAAAAATGTACTAACATGTTGCATAGATTTTATGACGGCGTGGTTGGCGCAGTTGGTAGGATCTCTGCCAGCGTCGTCAGCTCAAAAGCAATAAAATCTCAAAAGGCAACAAAAATAAAAAGAAAAGCGAAACTGTTTTGCTTTTTTGACAAAAAAATTTAACATTTCCACAAAAATACCAGAGTACTTTTCTTTTTTTGGCTGTATTTGTTTTGCAATTACACTTTATAAAACTGTCGAAAGCTGAGAAAATAAACAGCTAAAACACTCACTCTGTTTCTGATTGCTGCAATTTTTAGACGAACATACACGCACAAAAATCGTTCCTCAACCAAGTCCTTATAGTAACTCCATGTAACAGATTAAACAGTTAAGACCATATGGAAACTACATGACTTTTCAGTCTTGTGTGTCGTATCACACACAAACTAATAAGATAGATAAATACTTAGGCAGATAAGATTATATGGACTAAGAGAGTTTGAATTGCTTGACATAACCTGTTTTACATTCTCAGGTGATCTGACTCTCTAAAACTGTAATGAAGACATCATCCTTTTTTATAAGAAACAGATCTTTTCTTCGTAAGATTTTTATCGTTCTTTTGTACACTTTTAAAATCGCTTTCCCATGCATCAGGGGCGGATCCAGGAAATTGAAAAGGGGGGGGCACAGCCAGCGCAAAGGGGGGGGGAGTCTGGGGG
>JAOEHV020034281.1:0-17755 GCA_025447995.2 Isaurus tuberculatus | reverse complement strand
TTAATGTGTGATGCTCTTTGTGACGACTACTTGCCACGCTCATTTTGCTATTTTTTCTTTTTTTAAATTTTTATTTCCGCCTCAAATTGTTCTTAATTTGTTCTTATATTTCGGGCGATTTGAGCCTCACTGTTCTTATTAAGTGTGTTCATAATAAAAAAAAAAAGTGTAATGGAATTTTGGCTCGCGACAACTACATGGGTCGGTGTTTACTAAAAGACGGCAATTCAGCTCTTGTGAACACAAGCCTGAAGGCAAAGTTAGCTTACTATTGTAAAAGGCAATTACTCTGGTTGTCAAGGTTTTTATGATGCGTTTAAAGGATTTGAAAAAAGTTGTGTTGAAGGGTACTTTTCCTATAATTCTCGTGTTTTCTCTTAGGCCGTTTCATTTCTTCACGATTTACAACGGTTAATATGAAAAGTAAATAAAATGTCATTTAAATCTGTATCATGGGTAACAATGATTTTTAATATGCACCACAGTTCTAAATTAAGAAACTGACTCAACGAACTCAAACGGCTTTTGTAAAATGATGGTCTGATTGTTGCTTTACATGTTCATTGACTTATGAAGATATCAGACTAGACATTTGTGCTCCAGTAACACTGAAATAATACGTTTCTTGTACTTTAAAACATAAATGACGGGATTTTGTACTTCCATTACTTAATTTTTAAAGGATAATGAGAAAGAAAACTTCAAAATTAAGAATTTCAGAAACAAAAATACATTTTACTCTAGACGTTATAATTATAGTAAGCTCGGTCTGAGACCAAGATTAGCGCCTCGGCTTCTAGAAAGTTCACAAGATTTCTTTGCTCTCAAGTCATAAATTTGGTGTTATTTCAAAGTAAGGGAATTGGATATTTTGCTATCAAAAAATTGCCGAGCTTAATTAATTGCTCTTCTTTACTTGCAATCCAGTTGAAATGAAATAAAGTGAAGCAATGCCTGCATTTATTTGATACAGCGGATTTAGTTATGCTTGTTAATTAAGACACCCTTCATGGGTTCCTGTTGTGAATTCTGATTAAAATTGATCCTTCTTAAAAAGCAAAAATTTTAATTTTTACAACAACGACAATAGTCTTTTCTTTATATACTGTTGTTATACACTTGAATTGCTTCCTGCTGTGCAACATAAAATAATTTAAGCTAAAACACCTTTAAAATTTCTAGTCGACATCAGCAATATATAAAGTTGCCTATTGCAAATCAATCTTGACTGGCAAATGCAAGCTACAAAACAAAACAACTATCATTAAAAGTGTAAACTAGGAGATTAGCCAGATTCTCCGAGTTATCATAGCAAAACCAATTATAAAGAGATCTAAAGATGAACACGGTATATATTCATAAACATGTAATTGTCTTTTGAGACGCAATTGTACTTCGCCACTAGAACAGGGCAACGGCACTGCGCTGGCTTACAGAAAAATCCGCATAAAAAATAACAAATAGCAAGATTAAATTATCATCTCTTCTGATCTGAGTTTTAACAAAAACTAGCAAAAACTAAATCTAAATTATTTGCCTGTTCTCTAGGCTGCTTAAAAAAAAAAAAAAAAATTACAGGAAAATGGCATGCAATGACATAATTAACAGAATTAATCCACTATAAGTCTTTATAATACACCTCTAGATGGAACCAGTTCAAAAACTTTTACTAAAGGTTCGTAATATGTGTTTTATTTGTTTTGAATAGTTTTTTTTTATAAATAGTATGTCAGCTTTCTAAAAAAAAAATTAAGTCAGGAGAAATGACTTATTCCTAAAATATTTTGGCACAAGAGAGAAACAGTTTTTCAATTTCAATTTTTAACTTTCTAGTTTCTACAATGGTTACAAAAAGAAATACAAACTTAGTTTAAAATTGTTATTGTTTTTATAATATTAGTAATATTTGTATTAGTTTATTAACATTATTATATCTGCAGTATTGTTCTTGCTACTTTAACCATTTTAACCTTTGTCAAGGACAAACAAGGCGATGGAAGAACTATTTTTATCTCTCACGAGCCCATCTCGACCGACCAATCACAAACAACATAAATTTGCAATGTAAATGTATTTTCTTGGGTTCTCACATACATTCAAAAAGTTTATAAGGAAAGCAATCTGAATTTGTCGGGTCTCGTCTTCATCAGAAGTAACGATATTATAGAGTTGACAAAATGTGAGTACTTCTTAAAAAAATAAACACTCATGTGATGTCGAGTAGACTGGCAAAGTTAGACAAACTTTTGAAACGAAAACATTGTGATTAGCCACATTAAAGGTGATAAGGAAGTATATTCATCGGCAAAGGCGGGCGAAGGGAAATATTGACCCAGCAAACATTCACTCAATTTCTCAGTTACCACGAAAAACGGAGGTAAATATTCTTTACCTTGAAGGTCACAAGATCAGACATTGCTTCGAGAACTATCTTTGTTAAAACAGTGACTTGTTTATTTTTGTGGCTTCGGTTTGTCATAGGGACCCAGAATGAACATCGCGGCCGAGAAGCAAACCCAACTAACAGGTCACAAATGGCAAGTGTCTTGTTTAGAGTTCAGTCCAGACGGAATACATCTTGCCTCAGGAGCGTGGGATAAATGTGTCAGAATATGGGATTTGAGTATTCTTGATTCTGTGGTTACGCTGGAAGGCCATGATGCACCGGTTAGTGATCTCTCTTGGAGACCTACACATGATCTTCGCGATTTCGGAATAATTGCAACGAGCTCCGCCGATAACACTGCCAAACTATGGGACTCGAGAAATGGTAAAAAGCTTGAAACGCTGACAAATCATTCTAGCTGGGTTCTTGGTACTTCATTTACAAGTGATGGAGAAGTCTTGGCCACGTCTTCTTGGGACAAGAGCATATCCCTGTGGAATATCCAAACTGCAAAATTGTCGGGGAATTTTCAAGGTCATTCCAGCGGGGTTTGGACTTGTGCCTTCCAACCTCAGAACTCGTCAAATTTGTTGTGTTCGGGGGCTGAAGATGGCATATTAAAGCTCTGGGATATGAGGTTAAACACAACAGTTCAGTCGCTAGTTGGAGGACATGATGACAGTGTCAAAAGTTGTTCGTGGTCTCCGGATGGTCAGTATATTGCATCGGGCTCGGCAGACAACAAGGTTTGTCGCTTCAGCTCTTCTTGACGGGTTGTTTAATTAGAAAACCAGCAATTTTATTTTATTATATAAATATATTAGTTTTTATCTTCGTGTAACTTCGTTAAGTTTTTAAATTAAATTGCCTTCCGGTTGTTTTTACCTCACTGTTTTGTTCAATTTGAAAGGCGACGAGATTGAAACACTTTGTATAGTTCATGGCATAGTTAACAGAAATCCAAAGAAATTAACCGCAGTTATTAGATTTTTTTGAAGTCTTCCAAAATTGTCTAATACTTTTAGATTTTTGTATATTTAGAGATTGTTTAACTTGAACTATAAACTTGAGAGACCAACAGAAACTTCACTTTTCTGTTTTCTTTTTGTTAATTGAAAATACTAATTTTAATGTTTCCTTCTGCCAAGTAATTTCGTTTGTCTTTTGTTAGTTATAATTTCATTTCAAGTTGTCGTCGTGAAAAGTGTGAATGTTTTTAAAACTGAAAAGAAGTCTAATGGAAATTTTTTTTCCAAGAGAATAATTATGTTATTGTTTTGAAATAAGAACCATATTATTCTGTGTTGTTGCAATGTGAAAGCGTGTGATTGTATTTCGAGGTTGTTTTCAGGAAAATATCCTTGTGATGTGAACTCACGTTGTGACGTTCCGTTTATTACCAGCTGCGTCAGTTATTCATAAACTTTGGGTGTTAAAATGATTTTATCCCGCAAACTTCAAAACTAATATTTACTGTCAGCAGTAATGGGAAATTTTATATGTTAATCATTATTGGCGAATTCGGTCTTCGTTGTCGAAATTAAGTTGTAAGAATGTTTTCCTCTACTGATCATCGTAGTCGAAGGGAAAGTCAGGTTGTCTATTTCAAAATGTCGTGTCACTGGAAAGCTGCCATGCAAAATCGATAGTAATAAAGTGTAAGAAATGGGAGCTGTCAACTTATTTTTTTTTGTTTCAAGTATTCGATGTTTTTTTTCCTTTCCTAAGAAATAACATATTTTTTAAGACGTTTTTAAAGTTTTTGAAGGAAGACACATTTCGAAAAACATGTTTGCCTTCAAATCACTTCTGGTTTAGGATTAGCCCACACAAATTTTACATTTTTAAGTAGATTAAGGGATAAAAAAATCCTAGGAAACGTTCAAAAATTACAGTAGAACAAGAATTAAAGATTTGATTCTTAAATTAGTAAAGCATACAAAAATGGTAGAATTGTGATCAATGCGAAAATCTCTTATGGTTGCCTCTCCTATTTATTTTTAAGCAGTTGTCATCAATTTTGCTTCTCACTTTCCAGTGTTTTTATTTGATCAGATTCTTTAAAGACTCTGACATAGGAGCAAGTTTCCATTAATTTAATGGGTTTTCCATGGCAACTTGAATTTGTTCAGATGTATTGAAAAAGTTGTTAAAGTTTCTTGTGACTCGATCATCTCCTAATTTACCTTGTAAAAACTTATTAAGGAAACTTTTAGCCTGTGACTGGAAGTTTCTTGATACCACATAATTTTGTACAAAACTAGGTTTAGAATTACTGAGAAACTGCATGATATCTGTCATTAAATCAGTAAGAACATTATAATTTTGAACTATTTTCATTATTAAGTCTGACAAAGTAATTTGTTTTATTATCAGAAAAAAATTAAAGGATTTATGAAGCAAGTCTTAATGTGATAAGCATAACTTTAACAGCAGAGTTATCTGAAACACATATGAAAAATTTGGCCAGTATGGTCAGAATATTATGTAGTTCTTTACATTCCTAACTTTTTAATTGAAAACAGACTGACACAAATCAAACTAAACCATTGTTAAAAGCAGCAACGGCCACAAATTAATACTTTAATTGTTATTAGTACAAATGCGCAAAAAACTAATTTAGAATTGTTTTGAGGACAATCTACCTAGTTATTTTTATTGTGTTCACAGCTTTAAATTCCATATTTATCCCCTAGATTGTTGTTTGGGAACCAAGAAGTGGTGCTGCGTTAGCCAAGTGCAGAGGGCATGAAGATGTTGTCTCATGTGTAAAATTTTTCCCTACCATTAAAAGTTCTTCAGTTCCTGTATTATTTTCAGCTGGTGATGTAACATGCCGAATATGGCATCCATGGAGAACACGTAACAAACAACTTTTGTCTCTTAAACCTCATAAACCAGGTTTCGAGGTGTGTAAATTTCTTTCAGAGATTATTGTAGCAGTTCATTACACAAATGAACATGGCAAATAATTTGTCGAGCAAAAAAAAATTTTTTTAGAATTTGACTCTTCAAGTTACTCTTAACCCTGATAGACTTACTCAATAAAATATTTATAAATTTTGCTATTATTTTAATAGTTAAAGTTTTTTATTTTTTTGTTGACAAAATGTACAATTGCTTTAAGAAACATTTCAGAATTTTAGCCAATCGTAATAGAGCTGAGCTGAGTAATTTGAATAATGTTATTAAAAAAAACTTAAAGTGCAGTTTAAATATTTAAAATAATTTTTTTTTTTAACTGGACCACTGAGAACATCCTTAATCATTCATATAAAGCTTCTTTTTCCTCAGTTGATTTGATTTGTTACCCCATTAGCAGTCTCTCAGTAATTTATGTTACATCTGAGACTGTTTTGCAAGAAAAGGCAAGTCTAATCGAGAGAATAGTTAAACTTGGTACCTTGGTTTCTGGAGTCTTTTCTATCCCTTACCATTCTACTTACAACCTTAATTTAATAAAAAGGTTTTACCAAACATCCATTTTTTAATTTTTTTCTTTCTTTTATCCAGTAAAGAGTTTTCACCCCCCCCCCTAAACACCTCTTACTGTTTGCAGTCCTTAAATTAGGGAAAAGGAATTAATATTAACATCATATTCATTGTTTTACAGGTTGACACTCTAGCCCTTACACCTGATGGAACTCTTCTAGCAACAGCAGGGAGAGACAAAGATGTTGTACTGTCTTCCATTTATCTCTCACTTGATGAAGTTGATGCTCTTCCAGTCGATGATCAAGTAGACAATCATGGGGCAATGCTGTGGCGAAAGTACACCAGGAAAGTTATGCAGCGATCTAGAAGTAAGGGGTCACTTGAAATTTCAGTTTTTTGTCGATTTCTTTATTTCATTTTTGGTGCAAATGATTGTGCCCATATACATCACATATATACTGTTAACCCATTCTTCACATAGTAAAAAGACAGGGAAGACTGTTTTATTAATTTTGTTTAGTACATGGTTTACCACTCATTATTTTGCCCCATGTTTGGGTCAAAAAATACCTTCAAAACTTAAATGAAATTTAACTAATTGAATGTTATAGTTTAAATCACTGGCAATAAATTTCAAAAACATTTTGGGGGTTTGTGTTGTTACTAGATTGTTACTGATGTAACTGTTGTTGGTGATGATGATGATGAAGTTGAAATGTGTCAGTGTTTTTAAAGAAACAGTTGTACAAAAAGTTGAAGTTTAACACTGTAAAAAAGGGAGCTCCAGAGCTATCTATCTAGGTTAACTTTTTAGTTATTATAGATAGCTTGTATCCAGATTTGGTCTAAATTTATTTGTCATCTCTACCTTGTTTAAACAATGATACTGAATAAAAATTGATGTATATGTATGTTACAAAGTCCAAAATGTCACTAATCTTTATCCTTTTTTGCTGTTCAACTAATACTTTTAATAATGGATATAACAGTAATTGAACGTTTTGAATAAAAATGATACGTCTATTAAATACATATTATTATAAAATTAATATCTAGAAAAATATCAGTCTGTAATATATATAAATTTGTCTTAATTAAATTGAATTCTGTTTTTGTTCTTTTCAAAAGGTGAGGGTGAAAACCTTGATCAGGACAAACCAGTTAAAGTTATTGCTTCTGTTTCAACCCCAAAACTCTCTGCTGGTTTAGTTGACCAAGCAATTCAGCGAAATGAGAGTCAATCAAGAACTCATGTTGAAAAAGGGGGGGTTGATGCTCCTCCTGATTTGGGAAACAGCCAGAATGAAAATCTTCTCAAAGCCCAGATTAAAAAATTGCGCCCACGAGTAACCAGTGATCCAGGCATCAAACCAGAGGTAGTTAAGGTTTCAGCTAATCATATCGCTGTGCATCGCAATAACTCAATCACTGATGCTAATGAATATGAACAAATGCGTAATAAGTTGAAACATGTTCAACTTGAGGAAACCGATGGGGTGACAAGAGTCTCAAAACTTCCAGAGGTTGGCCAGCTGATTAATGGAGATGCCAAACACACTCAGGTTCAAGGAGAAGTTGGGAAGGATGTAACAGATAAACCAATTGTGAATGGCAATAAAACTCTTCAATATAGTAATGATAGAGACAGTTACATCACAGCATGGAATGATGAAGGAATGCAATTTCCACTACCCCCTCCCCCAGAAGAACTCTGGCTTGATACAGACCAGCAGAACCATGGTTACATACCAAATGGTGACCTTAAGCGAAATGAAAGAGATCCAAACGTTATTGCTATTTCTGAGAAAAAACGTGGATTTGATGTGTATCATGGGCAGAATCCTAAGTACAAGCCATCATCATTTGGACATGGTGGTAATGATAGAAGTAAGCCTGAAGTCTATAGCATTAGCAGTGGAAGTTCCCCAGTGCGAAGTGGCAGCATTAGTAGCAGTAGCTATTATGCCGACATTGAGGACATCACAAAGGAGATGTATGAACTGGCAGAAAATGAAAGGCTTTGAGAATAACTATGTCAGTGGAAATTAATAACTTCCATTATTTTCCAGTTGCTCAGACACCATAATTTTGAAAATTCAGGTTAATATCAACAAAAAGAAAATGTATATTAAATAATGGCAGGCTGGGAAGGAGTGTTGGGGAGATTAGAGATAAAAGAAACAATTTGCACTATGTAGCAATTTCTAATAATATCATGTGCAAATGATATTGGGCAAGTTATAATGTTCAATTATGCATCTAGCTGCATTTGATAAAGTGTAATGTGTATAGTATAAAATGTGAATTGTACAACATAAAGTTGCATATATTTTATATTTAATAAAACTCACTTTGGTTTATGTTTATCTAGGGGGAGGGGCTTATCTTAAGTAAACAAATCAAAAATGCTGAAATCAACTTAATTTTCTCTAATGGCTGAGGGTAATATGACAGAAAGTCTTTTGCAGTCTCAGTTGTGTATATTAAGCCCAAAATTAAAATTCTTTTAAAAATAAATTTTTACAAACTTTTTTCTGTCAATTCAAATCTGTGATAAGGTTGGGGTTGAATTAGAAACTACAGTTTGAAAAGTGGATTCAGCTTGAAAAGAGTTTGGGTTACCTTATCTCCCGCATCAAGATCCTCTGTCTATAAAATGAATGGTATAAAATAAAGCATACAAACAGCGTACCAATCATCAGGAGGCAGTTAATAATTGATGTTTAGATAATGCTTGCATTTATAAAAGCCCTTTTTATATCTCTTAATGTGCTGGATAAACATGTATTAAAGACTGTTAAACATACAGTTAAAAATGACTGTATAATTAATAAAAGCCCACAAGTTGAAGAGTATAATTATATTAACTTTTCATAGCTTTGTGCTTTTCAATGTTTTTCTATGATAAAAATGTCAAGAAGATTAATATTTCCAACAAAGCTTTTAGTACTAGAAAGATTTTTTGTTTCATTTATTATCATTTTAGTTTGGTAAAGACCAGAAAAGACAAAATTGTCACTGACTCTTAGTAAAAATTTTTCAACAGTCAAATATCACTAAGTCTTCAAAATACTTGTTTTCTGCATTAACAAAAATAAGATATTTTCTGAATCTACTCTTAAAGAGAAAAAAAAATGAATGGTGAATGTACAGTGTTTGAATTAATAGTTTGAGGCATTTATCCCTTTCTATGAACTTAGTTTTAGAAAGATAAATGTAAGGGTTAGTTTAAAATAAATACTATAGTATGTTTAATGATAGACAATGATACATGAAGCAAGTAAGTTAAAGATTCTATCATAAGAACAAGTTTGTTGCATTTGGATCATGTTGCCATTTATTGTAGAGATCTTAAACAGCTTTGACTTAATGGTTGCAGTTCATAACAATTATGTCTAGTATAATTATCATTAAAGGAGATTTTCTAATGAGACAAAGAAACCTGTATCAGAGCAACTATAATTGTAAAAATACTTGTAGGTGAAGTAATTTTTGTAACCAGCATTTTTGCAGTCATTTTAGTACTAAATCACTATTGAAATTATTTTCACTAGGTGTTTTAAGGTAAGAGATGTTCATCAAAAGTTATTGTAATAAAGATTATGCCATTAAGTACACTAAACTGTTGCAAGGTTGATGTCTTGATTAGTGCAGCATTATTGGATATAAAATGACAATTTGCTCAAAAAACATTTCTTGGAGATCTTTTGAAGGTGTATTTCAACTTACTGAAAATGAGACATTTATTTAATGAATTGTATTCATGTTCATAGTTAAGGTAGAATGGATCAGCTTCACTATAATAGATGCTTTCAATTTTATTTTCCACTCATTTTTCGGTAAACTGTTGTATCCATGCACTGACAGTTTGTCTAGTGTGAAGCCTAGCAGAATATAAACCCATGATTATTCAACAGCACTCTATGTGATGTCACAATAACTTAATCCCCTGTAAGACTTTGACATACAAAATCATAATGGTGACAGAAACAAAATCTTTATACAATTTCCTATAGTTATACAAAAAAAAAAAAAAATATAGAAACAGATAGTATACATGGATTGCAAATAGATAATTTACTTCATCTATTTTTAGCACTCAAACCAACAGCAAAAAACATTGTCAAAAATGTATATTTATTATCCTAACAGTTATTTTTATTATCTAATACATTTTTTTTCATTAAATCAAGATGTTGCCTTTTGCTATGAACAGGTGTCTTTGATCCAATCCAATATTACATTGGCTTGGGTTTGGTTGGGCAATATACTAGGAGAATAGCTAAGCTTAAGTATTTTATGTAATTCATGTAAGTTCTCATTATGTCTAGTATTTGTATGTTGCATCATAATCAGGCCTACTTTTAAACTAGCCTTGCTAAATGGGGTGTGCCTGTATAAATATTAAATAAATATAAATAAAAATAAGAATTACACTTGCAAAGGACAATAAAATGAAATTGCTAATTCACCAGCAAAAGAGGGTCGATTTTTCTTTTCTCTTAAATTACTTCAATCATATTCATAATGTTAATCATTAGATTTTACCGAAAAAGAAGAAAACATGATAGTAAAAACTTGTAAATAAACTATTTAATTCCAGTCGTAATGTACAAATTTAAAGGCACTATAAAATTATAAAAAAACAATTTACTATGTCAAAAAAATGATACACTCTTTTTTATGAGTATTATTTTTCTGTCAAGTTTGGGCTGAAATTTTTGCTCTATACTATACTATACTATACTAAATATACTATTATACTATATCTTTATTTAACCACGGTAAATTTACATTCAGTATAAACTACTACTTTACAGAAAAACCGTGCTTCATTAAAATATTACTAAAACATTATTAGATAACATATTAGAAGATAAGTTTACATAATATTATGCAATATATATTAAAATAACTTGATGACAGCGAGATCCTTTATTTTCTTTTTAAAAGCAGAGAGAGTACGAGCGGACCTAATGTTATATGGTTACATATAGAATTCCATATTTTTGCCCCAATAAAAGAAAAACTTTTTCTTATAGAGAATTCAGCATTGAATCTTGGTAGGATTAGCCTTGGGGGTGCTACTTTTGGGGGCCGTTATTTACAGGGAACTGCTATTTTTCAGTTACCATAAAATTCTGAAAATAAGCCCTGGGACTTAAATTCTTCAAAGGACCTTTTTGAGGGGCTTATTATAGGTGGGAAATTTGCATTTCAAAATTGGCCGGGCTTATAATTGCAGGGAAATTTGTGTCAAAATTTTTGAATGTGCAACTGGCAATATTTGGGTTTCGCTCATATTATTGTTCTTCAAAAGTTACCTTTGCAACAGTGGCGTCAAGATAATTTCCAAATACAAGCCCCTGGAGGCTTATATTCAGAGGGGCTTATTATTGGAGGTATTTTCACGTTCCAGATTTGGGGGAACTCTATATGGAGGGGCTTATTTACGGAGGGGCTTACTTTCAAAATTTTACAGTAGTTAAAATTAGTGGTTACAGGAACCTAGACAAAATTTTGGAAAATAAATAAAGCAAGATTACTCTTCCAATCAAAAATTGCAATAGCACGCGAATGAAAAAATGTACAATAACAATAAAACCATATTTATTTAATGGTCAAATGTACATCTTTTTACTTTTTAACATTCCAAATGTTTGACAGCTGTCTAATTAAACATCAATTAACATGGACAGTCTGCATCTCAATGAACAGATTAGCTAGACTATATTTTGCTTTTTTTCTAAAACTTTGTTTTAAAAGCACTGTGGTGGAGGCAAAGCAAAACATGTGCAGTCATATCTATTTACACTGACACCTTGTAAAACAATCCACTTGTTTAAGCGGCAGTCATAATACTCCACACTGTTCTGATCATAACCACCAACAACATAAATTAGTCCGTTAACCACGGTAACACCAAACCTTCTCCTGGGATAATTCAGACCACTAACATTCCACCACAAATTTTCTGTTGGGTAATACAGCTCCACGGTATCAAGAGCTCTTCTTTCATCTGTGTCATAACCTGATACACAAAAAGAACTTTTTATTTATCACTGAAGTTCTTACCATTCTAGTTTACTTATTATAAGTAAATTTATCAATTTATTACCAATTGCAACAATTAAAACTAAAAACCTAGTAATTATAATTATAGTAGCTACTAGCAGTGTAATCAACAGCACATATATAATAAAGATTATATCAATCAATATTATATCAACCAATATTATCAACAACATCTTCCAATTGTTATTAACTTTTCAACCTCGAATATTGCATTTTTAGCATTCTGATAGTTTTACTCAATCTTGGTTATAGCTCATATACTGAATGACCATATATGGAAACTGACTGTAAAAATAAGTGTTTCAGTTGTTTTATAAAATTCAAATCTAACTGAATTGAATTTGGTGTCATTTTCAAGTACCAAATTGTTTGGAAAGCTCATGAAATTTAATAAAACCATCATTCCAATCATGCTTGTTGGATATGAGATATTAATTTTGCCCCTGGAATAATTGTTAAATATCATCAACAAGTCTATTATTTCTCATCATCATCACATGTCTGTCAATAGTTATCATCAGTAGTATCCATCAATCACTGTTATTGTCAGTTGTACACAAAACCATAAATATAACAAAGATAAAATTAATATAGATTGAAATAGGATTGACATCAAAAGTCTCTGCAACAAAAAAACTCCCCTTTACTGTTTTTTTTAAAGTGTTGGATGTTGTCCTTGAGTAGCAGAATGTTATAAAGTCAGACAAGTAAATCAAGTGAGGTCAAATATGCTACGATAATTTAGTTTAATTTTCCAAGCTTTCATTGATCTACGGCATCATCAGGGAATGGTGATGCAATCATTGAAGTGAGGAGTATATTGGGCGAGGTGTTAGGTTAGACAATAGAGATTCAGCAAACAAAGGGACAAAGGCAGAAGAAACAGTAACAGAAGTTTTGTCTCCTTACCTCCAATAGCAAATATCTGATTGTTCAATGCAACTGCTTGGCAACCCCACCTTGCACTTGACATAGATGCTACAAAAGACCATTTTTTCACATGAATATCATAGATTTCAACTGTTTCTTGACTTTCAGAATATGTTCTGTCACAGCCACCCAAAACAAAAATTTTGTCATTTAATGAGCACACTCCTGACCGATATCTTTCTATCATGGGAAATGTCATTTTGCGCCACAAGTTTACAGATGTGTCAAACCATTTGGCCCCAGATGAACCACCAATGACATATATTATGTTATGCCAAACACAAACTCCAGAATTCTTTATGTCTATAGCCTTGGAATCTGACAGATTTGTGCTGATACTGTGCCAGCACCTTGAATCTGTATCAAACTTTTTAATTGTTGTTCCAATGGCATAAATGGAATTAGCAATTACAACCGCTGGATATAGCTGTTTTTCTGCTTCTGCTAAAGAAATCTCTGGAATCTCTTTTAACTTAGTTTCACCAAGAGCAACATCTAGGAAAACAGTGTGTTTGTAAGCCCTTGGTTTCCTAGGATCATAGGGACTGTGATGAGGACTGTCAGTTTGATTCGTATTTTCTTTATCGCCCTCAACTGTATACTGATTTGCATTTGGTAGTCCACCAAACACGTATAGGACATCTTTTTCCCTTTCTAAATACATCTGAGAAGGAATTTGCAATTGTGGCATTTTCCGTCTTTCTGATTTCTCACTCAAAATATGTAATACAAGATTTGTACAGTCCTCACTGGTTTGAATAAAATCTTCATTTAGAACTTTGGCAATAAGATAATCTTTGTCCATGAGCCCAAATCTAACTTCTGAAAAAACATCAAAAGCAAAAATTTCTCTTTTCTTGATGTCGTGTCTGATCCATCTAACTACAGCTTCAAATATTTTTTCCTCAGATTTCACACGCACCTTGCTACTAGCTAAAAGCTTCAAAAGGTCTTTCATCCCCAAACTTAAAAATTCCTCTTCACCAAATACCTCCCCCAAATGCATAAAAACAAAATTTTCTACACATGACCTTAAATAGGAAGACAAATTTTCGTGTTGCTGGGTCAGCAGATAAATTCCTAAACAGTTCGACAAATTCAATTCACGCTGGAGATATTTTTCACAGACTTCAAGTATAAATTGGTCTTGCCATAAATTTGCGACATTAAATACACTGTCAAAGTTCTGATGATTCAGTTCAACTTGGCCAGTATAGAAATATGTAAAAACTTGATCCACTCCTTGGCCTTCGACGCCATGCAGAGCTATCTCGGAGCTTTGAGACTCAGAAAACGATGCAAACATGGCTTGAAAATATGGTGAACAGGCCGCAAGAACCACACGATGTGCTGGAAATCTTTCTTTGCCAACTTTGAAAACCACATCACAGTGTTGTTTCTTTAGCCTCATATTATTCAGAGACGTCATAATTTCTTTGTAAATGGTCGGGTTTTCTGCCACAAACCCTAAAGGTTTTGACCCCAATTTGTCCGCCATCTTGCTTGGAAAACCCACGCATGAGCGAATGGGTAGGTTAGGGTTAGATAAATGCGGGCGCAAGCTAATAAAACAAAATGGCGGTAGAACTGTGGATATTTATAAAGTGAAAGGTGCTCCGAATTCATTCGTCAATCTGTTTTCTAAATGTAAATATCTAAATCCCGAATTATTGTTTTGCTTTGGTCCTCGGCATTTGGAGTTTCGCTCGTATCAGAACGACGATACTTATAAATATATTTGTCACTTCGCACTTGCGACTCAAATGTACTTTTGAGACCTTTGCAAAAGATGATGCAAGATATTCCAACACCAAAAGCTTTTCGCGCTATTCGTTCAGTAAGTGTAGCTGAGTTGACAAAACTAACTGAGAGTGAATTGCGTCCGCTGTTACCATGTCTTGTTCGCATGGCTCTTTGTTCACCGTTAGATGAAAGCCCGATATGGACAGAGGCAAGGAAAGAAATTCAAAAGATACTGTCTGGCATGGACGTTGTGAGTTCCATTGTTGCATTACTTTCAGTAGATTTCAGCTTGTTAGAGCAGGACGCCATCAAAGAGCAGCAGTTGAGGCGAAAGATGGATGGAGGAGTGGGGGGAGTAAGTGTCTTGGTTGAGTCCCTACAAAATGGGTTAGCCTTAGAGTTTGAACGCAGTGAGCCTGCAAGACGACTGAGGCTGATTTTAAGTGAACTTTTGAGAATTATGAGCCAAGTAAGTAAAGTAAATCTTTTCTACTGTAAACTACCTTTCAATTTCAATAGGTTAGTTGCCTGTGATGGTGGCATGTGTAGCTATCTTTTGGGCTTGAATGTAGTAAGACAACATAAAGGATGTTTAGTAAGAGCAGGCTTGACTAGTTACTTCCACTAAATTTCTTCACCTGCTCTAAAAGAAAAGCTGTACATATCCAATCATATTTTGCCTCAAAGTTTGCCCAATTTCTCTTCTCAGATTCCTGTAACCACAAGTTAAGAATTCCAGCCAACAGGAAGTAAACCTGAGTCAGCTATTTACAATATTTGACGGCGGCGTGGTTGGCGCAGTTGGTTAGATCTCTGCCTTCCAACCACAAGGTCCCAGGTTCTATTCCTCAGCTCTGCTGAAATTTGAATGTTTGTGTGAACTACTTTTCCGCCAAAGCTTATTCACCTTTCCATCCTTACGAGGTCGGTAAATGAGTACTAGCTTCGGCTGGGAGCTAACCTGCGATGGATTAGTGTCCCATCCAGGGGGAGTCAATGACTCTCATCCACTTAACACAACAGAAACCGGTGATAAGTGCCGGCTTCAATGGGCCACTGGGCTTGGAAAAGGATTTAGCTTATTTACAATATTTGGTATATATATATTGAATCACCTTCAGGTATCTTCAGAGAAAGAGTTTTTACCAGAGAAATCAGAAATCTTTGAATGTGAAGTTTATTTGGAAGAGGTATCAGATGTGATATGTATAGCACAAGCAGAACTACCATCATTGCTACAGCTGGACAAAGTTGCTGAAGCTCTGCTAAGAGTAAAATATGGCCCTTGGCTTTTGTGTCGATTAGTAGCCAGTGCTCCTGATAATTTTGAGCAAGGTAAGAAGATTGTTCATCTTCCTTTAAACATGTCATACTTGAATGCATTCTAGTATCAAGTACTTGAAGCAACTTTAACTGCCGCCTGGTTATCCTAGTTTGGAAGGTGCCAGTCTATTGAGTGGGAGGCTCGGGTTCGATTCCTGGCCGGACCAACACTTAGGGTCTTAAGATAATTAAGGAGAAGGTGCTGCCTTTGTTCTAACATCTGAAAATGGTTAGACCTTTGTGCCTTCTCAGATAAGGACATTAAACCCTAGGCCCTTGGAGACCTTCTCACATGGGTCTTCTTGCCCTTTCAAGGCTCTCCGTCCACCTGAGAGTGTTAAATTCGACAAAATTAACTGATATGGGCAATACTATCCACTGCTGGTAATATTGGATTCACTTTTATTTTCAGTAGATTTATGGGGTAATATCCCCAACCACTTTGGCATTAGTGCCAATATTACTGGCTTCAAGTATTAGATACTAGTATCCATGTGCTAC
Organism: Isaurus tuberculatus; assembly: GCA_025447995.2. Lineage (NCBI taxonomy): Eukaryota > Metazoa > Cnidaria > Anthozoa > Zoantharia > Zoanthidae > Isaurus > Isaurus tuberculatus. The sequence continues at coordinate 1,362 of JAOEHV020034281.1, read as the reverse complement.
CGATACTTAGTAATTATTCCAGGAGCACACATTGGATATGAGATCACTAAATAGCCAACAAGGTGCGTAGTGCCTATAAATGATCTTATATCCAACAAGCAAGAATGGAATAATTGTTTTTAATTATTAAGTTTCATGAGCTTTCTGAACACTTTGATACTTGAAAATGACAGCCAAATTTTATTCAGTTACTTTTCAACTTTACAAGACGACCTGAGGCCAGTTTCCATATCTGGTCATTCAGTATATAGGCTGATAACCAAGATTGAGAAAACCAATCAGAATGCTAGAAACACAATATTTGAGGTTGAAAATTTAATAATTATTAGTATCCAAGCCATTCCTAACAGTATTATTCTTTTACTGTTTCTCATACGTACTTGAAAATTTGTTTGTGTAAAAAAGTTGTGGATTATCAACTAGTATCAGAAATTTCATATTTCAAACAGTCTGCTTTTTGATTTAAAAAAGAAACTTTTAAGTTAGTTTTTTTTTTTAAATTCTCATTAAACCTCCTTGGCCATGCTTGAAGGGATTAGTATACATTATCTTTGGATCAAATTGAGTGTGTAAAGTTTTACTTTTATTGTGAAATTACACTAAATAAATGTTTTGCTATCATTGTTTTTCTGTTTCAAAGAAGTGGACAATTAACTTGTTTAATACTGTATCTTTCTTAAGTTTGCCTTGCTTTGCTGAACAATGGAGAAATTCAAGACGAGTCAAGTCTTGGAGGAATAGTTCGCACTCAAGCCTTGCGACAACTTTGCTCTATGAATCCTCAATATGCTTTGGTGCTGAGGTCAGAGGCCGTCAAAATGTGTAGACTTCCTGGACTGGCTGTTGCTCTCACATATGATCTGGGCCTAGACTATTCTGGTAAAGTTAGATGCATTTTATTTTGTAGAAGAAATGTAAACCATGATTATTGTAATTTAACAACTTAAGTGACAGTAAAATGCTGATATGTGGTGGTTTTTGATAAAGTTGCATACAGCTAAAAAGCACAGTAAAACTAAAGGTTTTAGACTTAAAAGTCCTCAAAAGATACTACAAGAGTCCATCGTTAGAAATAAAGTATCTTTAATTTCCTTCAAGTTTACTTCCCTTAATGCCCAATGAGGCTTTTTTTTTAAAAGGGTTAAATTTATTTAGTTATTTTTTCCTTAAGGCATTGGTGGCAATGACTTGGTGGCTTTCCTTAGTGGGATTCTTCTTGGCAGTGATGCAAAAGTCAGAAGCTGGTTTGCAGAGTTTATACGAGTTGGTCAGAAGGTGGGTGGCAAGTAATCAGTTTTATACCCCAGATGGGGTTGAGAGGAATTTTTTTTTTTTTTTTTGGGGGGGGGGGGGAGGTTGGTG
>JAOEHV020034173.1:0-17766 GCA_025447995.2 Isaurus tuberculatus | reverse complement strand
GAAAATCTCGGCAAACTGCCGGGATCGAACTGGGGACCTTGTGGTTGGAAAGCAGAGATCTTACCAACTGCGCCAACGACATCCGCCCTAGTACCGTGTAGCGAGCTCTTAATTATGTTGGCTCAGCTGAAAAACTTCTCTTTCACGTAGTGTGTCAGTCATTTGTTTACCAGTTTTGTATTTCACATCTTCCCAGATCTAGATCCTACGCAGCACGGCATTTCGCACACGGTCTCTCCATTACATTCTCTATATTTTCACATATTTTTGGGCCACATTGGTAGCTGTTATTTATGCTTTTAAAATGCAACAAAAAAAACAATGAACCTTCTCACTTGCTATTCATAGTAGATTTAAAAGGCCTAATGCAAGCTACCGAAATAATCCAGGCCCGTACGCAGGAATTTCGCTGGGGGGGGGGTGCGAACAAAATTTTTCGGGACCCATCCCCCCCAACCCTCGGATACATTTTCCTCTCCTTAAAAAGGCTTGGAAAAGTAAGAGAAAAAAGTTCGTTGTGCTGGACATATTGTTTTCATAAGCAAATATATTTCATCGTTATCTCAAGGGTTAATGAAAATGTGAGCTCATGGCGGAATCCAGAAAGCCGAACTTATTGTATCTAACATATATCTATTCATTACTTTTACATTCGAGTGGACTTTTGCGGACCTTTACGGCCGATGGGGGGCTGCGTGCGCACCTCCCCCCCCCCTGCGTACGGGCCTGTAATCTTAAAGTCGAATATTAGTTGCTGCAATTATTTAGTACTAACACGTAATACTAATTTTAATTGCGCTGTTTATTTCACCACCCACATTCCACAACGTTATGGTTTCACTTCGATCTTCTTACTCCTTTATATGTTGAATTACTACTGTTGGCAAAACATAGTTAACTATAAAAGAAAAATTTTGAAGATTTGATTCTTTTAAGCCAAAATACTTATTGAAGCACAATACTCTTGAAGTGCGTCGGCAAGTGAGTAAAACTCTGGCGGTACGACGAAAATCTCGTGCTTAAAAGAATTATGCAACTTCCTACACTACTTACGCCAATAGTCAAATATTTCAACCTACCTATGAAATTACACGTGCTGCTTGAAACAGTTGCCTTTTCCAGGCTCGTGCTTTATCTATCGAGCTTACAATAGAAGAGGGTCGGAATGGGGTAGCCTAAGTTACCAGTTGATTTTTTGACCGATTCTCAAAAATCACAGTTTTTTTTTAAATTTCTTTTCTAACTAATCAGGTAAAAATCACCTCAGTTCTTAGTGATAAGTTAAAATTTTAAGCCATTGTCAGTAACAAAGAGCAGTAAAAGTGCAAAGCTTGTAAGATGTGTGTGGAATGATAATTTCAAGTATTGGTGGCACATAGGTTCTAGTATCTAGTACTTACGGCCACTAAAATGAGCGCTATAACGCAATGTGCTTCATTTTCAGTAGTCAGACCCTCGTAAAACAGAGAATTTACCAGCAGAACGAAGTTTTTAATCAGCGAAACTCATTTAAACAATCATAATAAAACAGCTTAAGTACAGACTCAGATACAAAAAGCATATATGTAAATTTGCATTATGCCACAAATACTATTACATAAAAGATATAAATGGGCGCGCCAAGATACAATATCTTTCTTCGAGTGTTGAAAATTTTGTTTACGGGAGAACCAGTGGAAGATTTCTACACTGGAATATATCTAACCTTGCTGAAAAAAAAAAAATATTATTGCATAAAAAGCGCAGCGATATTAGTTTTTTTTTTGTTTAGAGGTGTTTGTTGTTTCAAAAAAAAAAAAGTCCTCTAATCTGTTCACTTTTTTAACTTATTCTAGGAACCCAATACTCTTTCTCTTCTTTGCATACCTTTATTTATTTCTAACTTTGATTTCTTGTAATTTATACGGGGGTAAATAATGTTGTTGTTATTAATATTAATACTCAAATAATAGATATAGGAATTTCAAGGATAATCATATTGAAGAATAGGTATTTCATCGAAATTCACAGATCGAAATCAATATAGACTGGAACAGAGTAAACATCCAAGGAGTTTCAACTGACAAAGCTACAAGAAAATCTTTATATAATTTTTGGAGGAATAACGTGTATTACGTTAATGTATGTAAAAAACTTGATGATTTTTTTCCTAACAGCGAGAAAAAGAAAAATTATGTCCATGTACCAGTTTTCAAAGAAAATTCACCGTCTGGAATGCGCCCAATATGCGTTTTAAGATCACTCGAAAATCCTTGTTTTTCTCGGACGTCGTCATCAAAACAGAAATTCTTCAAGTTGCGGTACTGCGCATGCTATATGCTTGAATACGGCATAATTGGCAAGTGTCTCCCTCACTTCCGCTAACTGCAAGAGGTATTTCTAAGGCCAAGTCCAACGCTGATCTTTACACGTGCCGAACCTAATACCTATTTGGGTCAACTCAAACAAGTACTGTAAGTTCGACAAGCTCAGTCAAATAGAACAGCGGAGTCAATCCAAATACAAAAGTGTCGATCCTAATTGATCCATACGTCGATCTTTACATGTGCTGGTTTTCGTGTAAAGATTGACGTTTGAACTGGGCCTCAGTCTAACGGCAGATCTCGCATGATAAATGATATACAATATGACGGTCAGATGATATATAAGATTATGAAATGGAGGGGGCAGAAGCTATCAAAATTTATTTGTAGCTATCATAAAAACACGTCCCAACATATCAATCATTTCAACATATCTGTTCTCGTAATGTTCTACTCTCTCGTAATACTGTGTTCTTACATATCTCTGCAAGGTCGTTTTACTTTTTTCTCGTTATCGAGTAATTCTTCAATGTCTCCTCGACATTTTTCATACCATCTCACGTTCCATACAATCTCAACAACCTATTTAATATTAAAGGCTCTTCAGTTGACTTTTCTCTGTCCTCATCTCTCACGCAATTCGAAGCACAGTTGCTGGTACATTCTAATTTTTCTGCTCGTTTCTTCTCCTTGTCTGACACATTGTTGCTTATCATTATTACAATCATTATCATTTTTACCACTATCAATAATATTATTTTTATCATCATTATTATTATTATCATTATCATTATCATTATCGTTATTATTATTGTTATTATTTAAGGTGGTACTATGCGCAATATAAAGAGTTGTGAAATAGACTTAGCTTGCTAAATCCTTATACTGGCCTAGAGGTATACACCTAGGCCCGGCGCTTATCTCCGGTTTCTTTAGTGTTAAGAGGATGAGAGTCTTTGACGCCCCCTGGATGGGACACTATAAATCCATCGCATATTAGCTCCAAGTAGATGCTTCTACTCTACGAGTCCCGTAAGGATGGGAAGCGGACTCAAAAAAAGGTTACCCAGTCCGGGAATAGGGATATGCACATACATGCATTACGCCAAGTCGCATATATATACTTAAGTGCATCTAGTAACTCTAACATTTTCTTAAAGGTTTTTCCGTTTACTTGGCAATCGGATACTCAATATAGAAAAGTCTTTTTTATATAGGAAAGTGTAACAACCCTAAAGCATTATATTAAAACTTGTTGCTTTTTTCGGTTACCACGTGCGCGCAAACGCTAGAGAATCAATACTCAAATTAAAAAATTCCCCGTACATTAAATTGTCGTTATCACTGAAAGTGGCTTTTGCATCTGTAAATGTTTTGGTAATTGTTCTTAATGTATCATATAAATGATATTAAAGAACAAACGCTTTTTAACTGCTATATTTCCGTTTCAGACACAAAGGCTGCGGACAGCTTTTTAATCTCAAATCGTTTAGCTCCCTCCCGCCTACAGTTCAAATACTTTTTCTAACATTACCTAAGTTAAAAATAGTTAGCAAGTTTGATTTCATCTTGCCTCAGGCCTACGATATACGTGTACACTGCATATCTGTTGAAAAGTTTATTTTTGTTTAAAACTTTTGAAATGTGTTGACAATCAGATACAATCCATAATTGAAAGTTTATTGAAGCAGACTCGACCGGCTTTATATTAGGGCTGGCACGAGGCGTAATGTAGACAACTCAAGGTTGAAATTTTGTGTTCTCCTCGCCATCATAAAAAGTGTAAAAAGCTAATGTATGACTGAGCGTAAGCCCTTCGTCAGAGTAACTTTCATTTAGAAAACTCAAGCTTGAAACTTTTATGATTATCGCTGTAAGAAAAGTAAGGAACTGACGTATCGACCAAAAACAAAATAAATAAATAAATACTTTATTTAACGTCTTTATATGCGAGGAGCCAGAAGCTGATGTTTTAGCGGTCGACGGCACAGATTTTGGCGTGAAAGTCGATTCTAATTTCTATAGAGGAAGGACTGAAACTGGAGAAAATTCCCCAGAGTCAGATTGAGCTCTACAAATCACCGCCATGCAAGGAGCGTTTATCCTTTGTCAGAAAAACTGCAATTTAGACAACCCAAGGTTGAAATCGTTATTATCATTACCGTAAAATGGGGTAAGGAACGTTCGAACTTTTTAGCCAAACATTCGTCTCTCAAAGTTGGTCTCAATACAGGGCTAAAGTTCGGAACGTAAGCTCCTTACACAGGCGCCGATGGTAAAATCATAGAAATTCCAAACTTGACTTGAATAAACTTTTGCCTGATAGTGATAACAATAGTTTTTGTAAAAATTCCTAAAACCCGTTTAGAGTAACAACTGGATATCCGGATAATTTCAAAGCGAGTCAAATTTTTGCCCCTTGATTCCGGTGACCACGCCACTGAAACCGAATATTTTTCAAAAGTGGTTATTTTTTAATCTTTAAGGTATGCACATTTTCATGATCTATCCGGATTTATTTCCGGATATGTTAAAATGCCAGTTAAAAAATTTAACCTTTTTAAATAAAAGCAGGTAAATTTTGACTAACTATGGTTATTTGTTCTTAATTTTGGTTGCCTAAAACTGTTTTTAAATTGCTTTAAGTTACGCATTTCGCACCCATTAAAAATAACAATTTTAATTTTAATAAAAGTTTTAGAGACTCGGTGTTTTTGAGACTTAAAGAAATAAAGATGGCTAACTTTTAATTTTCTCTTGGTATAGTGAACAAATGAAATACTTGTTGGACCAAAACTTGGGCCCTTATTGTGCTAACTTTTTGGGTAAGTCTTGGATTTGCCAGAGTTTTGTTGTTCTGTCCAGAGCACGGAAAGCTATACAAATTTTAACAACCCTTTCTTGCTATACACCTTGCTGCCACGAGTCAACTTTATAAGATTTATTTCTTCTTATAAAAAAGCGTGTAGCAAAGAAGGAATGATAAAGTTTGTACATTTTCGTGCTCTATCGACTTAAGAATCAGTGGTAGCAACCTAGTTTTTCATTTTTTATACGTTTTTATCTATAGAGGTACTGCATGCTCAAGTGATCATGCGATTGTCACGACAAGCCTGCATTTTAACACGTTGCTATTTTGATCTTTTTTGCAACTGAAAGTTCAATTTTCAATTTTTGTTTCGGAACTCAGCACAGTATTATATCTTGCAGATGCATGAGCTCCCGTGAAATACTTATCTAAAAGAACAATATTATCAAATTTTCAGTCATTTTTACCACCTTATATGTGTACGGTTTATAAAAAAATACTGAGTGATAATATTCTATTCGCTGTAACTACATGCTGTTCAGGTCACTGTGAGCCCGAACAAAACAGAATGTATGCAACTTATGCCGCCATCACGGCGTTATTATGAAAAAACAAGTTTTCATAAACCAGGCATTCCTTTTAACAAGTAATTCCAGTAGTAGATCAACTGGAACAATGCTAGGATAATCGTTTGGTGCTATTAGTATCAAATAATAGTTTTTAAATTTTATTTATATATTTTATGTTGTCAGTAATATAAAGGTCATACTGTGCTCGGGGTTTAGCCATTTAAAGCCATTTAGTTTAGACAACTCTTGGTTTTTAATTGTTATCATTGCCTTAAACAGTAGAAGGAACTGACGTTTCTGTTCAAGCGGTAGCCCTTCATCACAGAAACGAAGGGCTTTAACGCTTGTTGAAACGTCAACCCTTGGACTACTTACGGCGATATTAGAAAAATTTCAACATTTTGTCGCCAACGCACGTAAGTAGTTTTTTAAGATCTATTCAGTAAGTATTTGAATCCATATTTTACTGGCTGTTTGTGTAAAAACTAAATTATTCTAACAACGAAAAAGGAATTCCGCAATTGCAGATTGCTTAAAAATACCAACGGGAACGATTTGCGAAACATTTAAAAGAAATACTACGAGCACAAACGTGCGCAACCTAGCATTAGGAGAATGAAAGATTGAGACCAGTTGTTAGTGACGCAATTTTAAATACGTCATAAGATAATTTTCATTTTTAATTACTTCTTTTTATATTAATGATTTTAAAAGCCTTTAAATTCAGTCGAGAACTGTTTTTATTGCAAAATAATATTGTGCAAATATATATCGGTGTATCGAAATGTGTCGTTCAACGCAATGCCAGGAGCCAGGACAAACAAATCATGTGAGATAAATATTAATTTACTGTCACGTGACATCATTAATAAAGGCCGGCGAACCATAACCGATACGGAAATGCTCCCACTCAAAAATATAATGGTTGTGGCCTTAATAGAATGAAAAGTCTGAATTGTATTTGCATTTCAAAAATCTTAAGTCGTGAGATCATTTCCTCGTCGATTGTATTACTGATGTTTGTTAATCGGCCACTTCTTGATGTAGTCTGACGCGTGTACATACAAAACTAGTTTGGACAATAATGGCGCACAAACGACAACAAGCAACCAGAGCTCCTTCTTCGTATGTTAAACTTCCCCTAAAAGCAGTCGTTGCAATTTTCGTATTCGTCCAGCTTTCGAAAAATGTGGACAGTAAAGTTTATGAGTCAGTTCAATGGATTTCAACCAATCCAAGGTAAGGCGATTGCAATTAAGTAAGGTCGCAGAATTGTAAAATACAAACTATTATGTCTCAAGTTTTGATTAAATTTACAACCGCAGTGAATTGGGAAAAGATTTTTTTCCGCACTAATGAAGACGTTACTTTAATTTTACTTGATATTCTTTCAGCTTGTAAAACATTTTAGACTATTTTGTCACTCTGCCTTCACAAGCGTAGCGAACTCTTCTTGATTGTCGAGTTCTCTGCGACTATAAATTTAGACGATTGGGATTTCTGAAATGGAATTTAAAAGATGTTGGTGTTATAATATCGATAGCTTGATATGGTTAATGTCGTGTCTGATATTTTGTATTTTTTTCAGTTGCGTAACTATGTCGATTTTCTTGCTTTGTTACTAATATTTTTTTTTGTTTTTGTACCTCGCAACGAAAATATTGTAATGGCTTTCACAAGATTAAGCAAGGTATAGATTCGCTTCATAACCCTCTTGGTGGCAGTTATACTTTCGTAATTAAGTTTTTAAAAACTGTAGAGTGGTGTATTTGTGTCAAAGGGTAGTTTTTGTGGTGAAATTTAATCAAGCTTTGAACAAAACTCAAGTACGTTCCTAGAATTTCCAAATAAGTTAGATCCTTTTAGTTTATGTAAAATGTTTTTCGAAGAAAAACTTTACAAGAGGTCACGTATATAAATTGTATAGGCTAGAAAGTCCATTCGCAATATCAACGGCTGAGTATGTATTTTCAAGTTTTATAAAATAGATAATACTCGTTTCTTCAGCCCGATATCAAATTGTTTTGTTCGAGGTTAAGGAAATGTTTCTACAAAACATTACTTTTTTTTATTTTAATAAATTTTTGTGTATCTTAGCTGAATTTTTTAGGTTTTTTCGTAGTTAGGAAAATAAATGAAGTTTTATAACGTTGATGCCTCAAATTTTGTGGTTTTCGTTTACAAGGGTAAATCTATATTAATTTCAACCAACCACTGAGCTATTGCTAAATTGTGTCGTCTGATTGGTTTTTGTGTCAGGATATTTTTTTACGGTCCTCTAAAATGAATAATAATCCTGTTGAATCAGATAGCATACGTGTATGTATTCTAAATTCCTTTTGGGCTTAAATCTGTCAGTGGTGAAATGTTTCCTCAAATTTTTTCGATTCTTAAATGAAGTCTTTAATTATTATTCATTTTGTGTAGATATGAAAAAAAAAAGAGTTAAAGATTTTATTTTTAGTTTATGATTATTAAGTATCTATAAATTATGGAAGAAGAGTGGTACAACAAGAACAGCTGTTTTACTGCTCCTTTCTAAGTATGCTGGAGACAACATTTGGTTTCATTGCATGCTTTTTTTTATAAGATAAAGAACAACGAGGCTTAGATTGGCTGAAAATTAAGAACAATTTAGGAACAAACTCAGGCTGAGACTGAAAAAAAGTGAAAATGTTTCTAGTTGAAACTTTACTGAATCTTGTAATTTATGTTTGCAATGTAGTAAAAACACAAACAGAAGCACCATTTCTCATTTGTTATTATATCTACTATTACCCCAAATGGTACATGTATTCATGTAATACTAAAAGTTCCTTGTACAATCAGTTTCAACTGTTTTTCAATGCTTTGTCTTTTTGTTTTGATTTCTCATCATTTCAGACTGCTCACAGAAATAACAAATTAAGAACAAATGGAGGCTGAAGCAGCCAAAAAATTAAGTACAATGAGCCTTGGCAAAATTTACTGGTTCTTATTTTAAAAAAAGTGTGTGGCTGCTTTCTGTTTCAATCAATCAAAATCAAAACCATACCCTTCCTTTTCATATCTTTATGAATATCTTTTAAGGTATCTCACTAAATCTCTTTCATATTTCTTCTTAATCAAGAACCTTTCTAACAGAGTTCTTAATCACTCTGCAAAGCAAATGTCTAAATATCACTTTAATGAACTCTTCATAAATCTTCCATATCAACATCATTCCAACTCACTTGTGAAGTTCACAAATGACTCCCGAATATGACATTAACACAATATACCATAGAGATGTACATATCATTTGTCAATGTCAGTTTTCAATATTTAAGTTCACATTTTACCTGGTTCTCATGTAGTGAATTAAAGAGCGATTTCTTACATACTAAAATTATACAAAAGCAGTATATTACCAATCTGAATTTTCATGTCCTGGCACAGCCATGGGTATCCATGTATAGATTATTTTTATCTTAGTTTATGGAGTATGAAGAATTAAGAACAATATCTAAAGTGCTATTTTTAAAAATATGATTTGAAGAAATAACTTATAACTCTTTGAAAGAAAAAGTTTCAGGTTTCAGTGGTTTACATCCAGACAAAAAGTAATTTTACAGGGATTTCGTAACTATTCTGTTAAGGGGGCTCAAAAAGGCAAATAGAAAAAGTTTTGTTAATTTAATAGTTTTTCAAAGAAAAGCTAAAACAGTTAACAAAGGAGCTGATAAAATTGAATTTCAAATAACATATAAAATGAGTATTTAAAAGTCTTTGGTCTACTATAGTCATGTTGTAATTTTGTTAAAATATTTTGAAACAAAATATACAATAATTGGCTTGTTTTGCCTCTGTGGTTTTTTTAATCTTATATGCATTCACTGAATTTTCTTTAATTTTGTTCTGCTTAATCACTGTTTCAAATCTCTTATTGGAGAATCATGCTAGCAAACATGCATCATCCAGCCATTTCTGTCCTCTGTAGAATATGTGAGTTAACTTCTTCCTATGATTTCATGTAAAGATGACAAACTTAGAGGAAGATCAAAATTGCAGCAGTAGTTTTCCATACATGGATTAGTAAAATTAGTGTTAAGTTTTGTAAGACTATATAAGTACTACTATTGTTACAGCAACATTTATAGGTTTTGCCTGTGACCAAAAATGCAGTGATACTAAGTTTTTTCCTTTTGAGTTTTTATAGTCATTGTTTTTGCTTGTACAGGCAGGATTACACTCTTATGTTTTAAAGTAAATACATGGGCTGAAAAATGCCCAAAATTTTAAAACAACATGCTTTAAAACAAATAACATGATGCTCAGATTTCAAAGATCAAAGTAGAGTAATTTTGGGTTTTTTTACAAGATTATACAAATTTGAGTACATGGATCCACATAAATTTACCATAAGTCTAAAAGACTTTTATTAATAAACAAAGGTTGTCTTTATGACAGACAGGAACTAAAATCTTTCACTTGGCAATTCAGGAGAAAATGAAATGATCTTTCATGAAATTTTTCCTGGAAGAAATATAAAAGAATATATTTTCTACACAATGTAACCAAATATACATGATTGTTATGTGTTTAAAACATTTTCCAAAAACATTTGAGGCAAAAATCATAAAATATTTATAAGTCAAAATAATTAGCTATGGCCTAGAAAGGGAGTTGAAGCTTCATTTTTTATTCTGCCATATTGAATTACAACAATTCGATAGCTTATATCTATTTTAGTACAGACAGGATGTGCCAAGGCATAGAGATTAAGGAAATCATTTACTGAATTGCAGCATTGTCAAATAGTTAAAATTACTATTACTACAACTGATAGGAAAAAATTATTAGTCATAAAAACTACTCTTCGTCTAGAAAATAAAATTTATTGTGCTTGTTTTCATTATTTCTGTTTTGACCTTAGAGTAAATAATAGGAATTTATACTTCAAAATTAAATTCATTGAGGCACCTAAAAAAAAGCATTGTTGAGTGAGTTTCAGCATAAGGAAGTGAAACTTGTTTACGTTTTTCAGACATTTCTTGTCTTTGCATGTCTTGTGCTATGAAATTATATGTGTATTATGAAATGTCAGTAATTGAATACTTTGTACTCTTTACAATACTCGTTTAAATCAGAATTTAAAAAGAAAGAGTTAGAAAGTACAAAGTCTGCTGCCTAATTTTTGCCATTTTAGGAGACATCACCTTTCTAAGGTCTAAAAAAAACAAAATGGAATCACAAAACAAATTACACATTCAATAAAAAAAAAAACTTGCTGGCCTGCACAGGTCTAACTTGAATATCAAGCCAGGATTAAATTTACAAACTAACCTGCTGACAGTTTCATGATTGCTGATTGAAATGCAGTTTTGAAGATAGCTTGAAGTGCATTGATTTGATACATTTTGTAAATTTATTAGCTTAAAAGAAATACAACTGTGATTTTGAAAAGACATTTAAAAGTATTAAAGAAAAATGTGTTCCAGTGGAAAAATTAAATTTGCTCAAAATCACAAGGCAAAATTATCTGTCATTGCTTCAGTTCTTGGGTTCCAGTAAAAAAAAGTAAAAGTGATATATTTATATTGCGCCTTTTCCATATGGATATGCTCAAAGGCGCATTACAATAATCAGTTTACCCCCAGCGGACCGAAAGCACATATAGACGCATCTGACAGCCACTTCAATGTGATCCATGTATGCTAGTACTCATTTCCCTACCTCTGAAGGATGGAGAGCTGAGTGAGCTTTAGCGGGAAAGAAGGTCAACCAAATGTTCAACCTTCGACCAGGCCGGGGATTGAACCCAGGAACTTAGGATTGGGAGGCAGAGATCTTACCATTGCGCCAACTCCTCCGCTCTTCCAGTAGATGGGAACACTGTAAAGGAGCTGCTATAATAGAAGTGTTAGTCCTAAGTAGCTCTTAGAAAGGCCTAACACTCAAAACAATCAGCTAATTACTTATCATTAAAATTTTTCAATCTTAATTTGTCTGAATCATGCATTATTCAATTGTTTTTGCAGGTTTATTCGAGGTAGTGGTGAGCAAAACTGCAAAGATGATGAAGTTTTGGAGATGAGAGTTACAGTTGCATCCAAAATGGCTGTTTTATGCCCTAACAAAGTTATGGTTGTAGATACCATGGAGCATGAAAATCCTCAAGATTCGCTTTATGAAAATCTTTGGATTATTTATGATAAAGATAGTTTTGATAAATGTACGATTCAAGCAAATGATTCCAGAAAGCTGCTAACTTGCAGCGATCCTGACAATCTTAAGTACAAGACCATTGTATTCAATATGTACAGCGCCAGTGAGACACAGGTGGCCTTTCCTGAGGAGAAATATTATTATTTTCTGTGTAAGTTCAGTGTTTACAATTTTTTTTGTGCAAAATCTAGTGGCTACAAAAAATGAAAGTTATGTTACTGTATATACTCTTGATAACAGATGTTCCAACCTCAAGAGTTCAGAAATATAGGGAAATTTTGAGTAAAAATAAAAGTATTTTTTTCTAATACCAATGTCTCCCAACACAAACTGAACTTTCGAAATTAACAAATAAATCTGAAATTATATTTTCTGCAGTTTGAGAACCATTTTAAGTAGGTTATCAAGGTTTTGGACTATGAAATTTTTACTGGTATAAATTGTGCTGTTATATATCAAAAAAGACAAGATCAGTGGAACTTAAAAGTTAAAAAGAAAACACATTTCTTAGCAAACATTTACAATCAATGAATTATACTAGAATCTGAAAGTATCAGTAAACCAAACATTTCAGTATATTCATTCAATCACCATATGACTTCTTTACTGCCAAAGCGTACTCAGCTTTTCAACCTTACCAGGTCGGTAAATGAGTTCCAGCTTTGGCTGGGAGCTAACTTGCAATGGATTAATGTCCCATCCAGGGGGAGTCATAGACTCTCATCCACTTAACACTACGGAAACTGGAGATAAGCGCCGGCTCTGATGGGCAACTAGCCTTGTCAAAGGATTTAGCTTTAGCTATTTTTTGAATCTGTAGATTAGTAAAGAAATCAATTATTTCTCTGTTGCAGCTACTTCAGATGGTTCAAAAACTTCTCTAAACAACACCAATGGTGGACATTGCAATGATACAAGAGTTGCTATGAAATTTCGATTATTTGTTTGCAAGGAAAGGAGTACTAGTAAGTGAATTATTATTTGTATTCTGTAGGTAAATATACAGAAATTCTAACCAATTCCAGGGCCAAAAAAAAAAATTTTTGAAAAGATTTTCTAATTTTTATGATAACAATTTTTCCATAAGCTTGTGTGGTTTTAACTAGTACTATTACATATTGACTTCGTCCCTGGTGGGACATTTGACTGCCATGAGTCACCTCCATTTACTGCGATTTTAGGTTTGAGTGCTTGCTGTATACCATAATTGTTGCATCTCTACCTACTCTGCCATCACTTTCCTCTACCAGGTGGCTTTTGGCCTAGCCCTCTTTTGTTTACCTATAGGGGCCCATCTGAGAGCTACCTTTGGGATACTGTGACTGGGCATCCGGAAAATGTGACTGAGACTTTGCAATCCTCTCATCTTAGTTTCTAGTGACATAGGCCGGCATCCCATCTTCCACAGGTTCTCGATTGTGATCGTATTTCAAGCCAGTAGATATTGCAGAGTTATCTCAGACAGTTGTTATGGAAGGCATCAATATTGTGCATATCCTTCTGTATGGTTAATGCCAAACTAATTAAGATTTCTGCCATCCACCAACAGAGTCCAGGGTTTGGTGAATTGGCTAGTCAGGTTTTATTGAAAAATATCTTCATTCAACTTTATAGATTTGGATGTAAACAATTCAAACCACATCCAATAACTATCATTTTAATACCCTCTTCCAAGCTTGATGAGGTCAGCAGAAGTTTCTTGATGGCTGCTTTCCATTTGATCATCACTAACTATACCTTTCTCAGTCATATCCTGCTCTACAAACCACATCCATAGATAAATGAATTAACATTAGGTTCTTTATTTAACATCTTTACACGCTGGGAGTGGTTGCCCAATCTCCGGAGCCAGAAGCTCATATTTAAGCATTCCACAGCACAGATTTTATTGTGAAAGTTGTTTCAGTCTATGGAGGTAGGAAAACCAGAGTCCGGAGAAAACTCAAAAAGGTTAAAGAAAATTATCAGTCATATTATTAAAATGTAATTGAATGAGATCCTTTTGAGTTTCAATAAAAAGGATTACCTCTTTAGTAAGCAAGATTTTAAGTGAATTATTCTTTCAAATTTTTAATTGATACTTACACAGTTTAAGCATTAGATAAAAAAACGAGTTTTTTTATGAAAATCCTCATTCACTTACCCGATGAATGTTATTGTTGCTTAATCTTTTAGATCCAAAATGTAATGAGACTGTATTTCCACACGGAAAATTCCGCTGTGTCTCAACCAAGACAGCAACTAGTACAACCTCGACTCCTATAACACCTTCTCCATCAACAGAATACTTTACAACCATGAAAGCAACAACTACTGTGCAGATGCAGAAACCATCAACTACTCCAGTATGTAATCCAACCACTGTAACATATACAGAAGTAATTAGTGCAACAAAGTGTCAATATTCAACAATTTTATTGAGTAACAGTCCCATTTCATATCCTATTAAACCTAAGGAACCATCAAAGGAACCTAAGATACAGGCACGGCAAGTTGGCTCCTCAGACTATGGTGATAAAGGTAAATCTTTGTGATTTTCTTTTTGGGTGTTAATGGTGTTTTTTTCTATTTTTCACTTGTCTTGTTATGTATAACAAATTCTCTTTTATTATCTAAATAAATTCATTTCCTAAAATATACACAGTTGATGGCCTACACATTTTCTTAATCTGTGACATTTGTTTGTAATACTAGTGATGTGTATTCTCACAGCGTAGTTTTATGCAACTCTTGGCCTTCACATTGCATCTGCTTCTGTCAGTTTTCAGTCCAATACTAGATTAAACAGCACATATACAGTCTTGTAAAAGGCATTACAAGGTCACAGCTCAAGGTTTTTTACTGTACAGTAGAACAATTCCTACTTGATATCAGTCCACTAGGTTTAATACAGAACCATTAAAAATACAACAGAAAGTGTTGTGATACATTTACTTTACATGTTACAATACTTATTACAATAGCTTGTTGCTTTTATTGGGACTTTGTGTTTACAAAGTTGTTTTTTAATGTAAAACATGAATAGCAGGGTATAGCTGTTCTAAAGTTGCCTTTAATTAAAACACTAGCAAAAATATACAGTGCTTCAATGCATCACTACAGCATGTTCTGTAAATTGATATTTTTTAAGAGTTTATTTGAAATGCATTGAAAAGTATTTGCAAAACGTAATTTGAACAACTCAAGTTTAAAGTTTAAAATGTCATCCCATTTTAAAGTGCTCACGGTGACAATCATAAAAATGTTAACCTGCTTGTATTGTTAATTTATGTTTTGTCTGTTTTCAGAAACATGGCTTATGATTGCTGTGTTTTTCATTATAATGTGTGCAATACTAGTTGTTGTTCTGGCTGCAACTGTCTGTGTCAGGCGTGGGTATGTACAATTTCTGTCTATTTATTTACTTTAAGTGCCCTTGAAAGTTTGTTTTATTGTTTCTAAATTAATTGAACTGCCACCAGGTTAGCCTAAGTTAGTAAATAAAATGCCAGTCTCTGAAGCTGTAGGCTTGGGTTTGATTCCTGGTTGTACCAACACTCAGGGTCTTAAAAAAATTGAATAGAAGATATTGCCTTTGTTTTAACATCTGTAAATGATTAGGTTTTTGATCTTTTAGAAAAAGGATCGTAAGCCATTGGTTGAGTTTGTTGAAACTCTATTGCGGTACTTAGAAGAACCCACACACTAGTCGAAAAAACTTGTGGTCTGTCTGTTCAACTAACTGAATTTTTTAATGTTTGAAATATGTAAGAGACATTGTAGCAGACTATCTCAGAACCTCGACTTGTTATGTAAACCTGAAAAGCCCAATGGGTGGCAGCAAATATTTCATGTGGGGAAGGAATCTAGGGGTCGGGTTCCCTATTTAAAGTGAATTTTTTATCTTCATAAGAGCACACTTGAATGAATGAAACAGAACTAATTCAGAATTCTAATTCAAAGTGTTGCAGTTCTAATGCACAGTCTTTCTTAACTTCCCTGTTTTTCCTTGCAATTTTATGAATACCTCAATAATGATGCATTCACAAATACTTGAAAGCAAGATTTTTTTTGGGGGGGGCATCCCCACAAAGTAATTCTTGGGGTGGCCACCCCCTCTTCCCCCCCCCCCACCACTGTGCATACTGAAGTGTCCCAACTCTTTTGAGCCAAGTTGCTCGTTTTATAGTTCGAAGTCTGAGCAGTTATTTGCCTGTTTTAAATTTATCCTGCTGTTTTCTATTGTGTATATTTAGAACTATCATAAGAAGTTCTCTAACAAGCCACTCAGAGGCTGAGAAAGCTATGTTAGTAGTTTCCAAATTTATTTTTGTCTTACTGCATCTTTAATCTTTTCAAGTGCAAAATGTGTACGTGATTTGCCCTCTCCTAACAACTTAATGTTCCAAAAGCCACCTAGTTTCTTTATACTAGTTATAATAATAATTACTAATTATTATTATAATTAAATGCTAATGTTGTTATTCTGTTAATTATTGTTGTTGCTACAAATGGTCTAGTATAGTGAAAAATTGCACTGTCTTTCACTAGTTATTGTAGGCAGGCAGTTAATGAGACAACTGAAGATCAGATCCACAGAAACAGGCTATCAGTCACCAATTAGCAGTCATTACCGGTATATTCATTGTATCATCCATACACTGTACATTAACACAGCATGATACCCATCAAAATCATTATAATACTTAATAAATATTTATTTTTTAAAACTATTAAAGTACATTGGCAAGTAGATAAAAAACAGATTTGAATAAAATCTAAGCTAAACTGTTTGTCCATTATCCTACGTACAGTAGGAAGGTAATGTTTTGAGTGCCAGCCCTTCGCCATAGTGACTCATTGTTTCTCTGCAAAGGTCTTGCAAGCAAAATCTCGGTATACTACTCTATTTATCAGTAGCGGAGCCAGGGGGGGCTCGGGGGCCTGTGTTCCCCCCCCCTTGTGCGATTTTTTTTTTACAAAAACACCAGGTAATCTATTTATTTAAACTCTTTATTTGAACAAAGTTGACAAGCAAGAAATTATTCTTAAATGATACGAAATTTGGCGCAAAATGCTGGAAATGGCCATTTTAGACCCAAATTTTCAAAAATTTCTTGGGGGGGCATGCTCCCAGACCCCCCTAGAAAACTCGCGCCTTTGGCGCTCGCTGTGCTCCCCCCTTTTCAAATTCCTGGATCCGCCCCTGTTTATGGCTATGATTAAACATTTCAGCCTAGAGTTGTATGGTTGAAATGGTTGTCAGAAAATGTAGCAGTAGTTAACAAGTTTAGTCAGGTTACTAGAGAACTTTTAATCCACCAACAAGTTCTCCAGTTTATACAGTACGTTTCATTTGAAACAAGGAATTTGACTTTCCTCTTTAAGCTACAGGAGAGTCACTGGTTTTCAGAGCTAGAAAAGATTACTGAAAAGAGGAAATCTTTATTTTAAGTTTTATTTTGATATTTTTGAAACAGATAACAGCAACAGAAAATGTTCTACGTTTGATTTTAAAAAGCGTTACTTTTCCTATCCTGTGAATATATTTAAACTCAAAATTTTAGTAGTTCAGTCTTTTTTGTGTCGAACAAGCAGATGTAGTGAGTATTGAGTGTTTCTGTGAATAATCCAACCACAAAATAAACTAAACTTATATTTGTCAAAGTCTTGCTATCGCTACAAGGTAGCCTTCACAAATATCTCACGGTGATTAATGGACTTACACATTACACATTAGTCTGGCGCGTAGCTACCTGTAAGTAACCCTAGCACTTTTCTTCATCCAATTTCTTTCATTTCGGAAAATGAAGTTACCGGGCAGACAAAATGATCCCTCGAACTCATTCTCCTGGACTTGTTTTCTTCATTTTTCATTTAAAACATCACCACGTCGCAAACATCGACATAGACGGCCGAG
>JAOEHV020034081.1:0-17768 GCA_025447995.2 Isaurus tuberculatus | reverse complement strand
CAAGAAACTTATACCTGTGTCCTTGATGTAGTTGTTTGCTCACGTGAGCTTTTATAAGCCTCAACCACGCATGCGTGGAAATTCGTGACACAAAAAAAAAAAAAAAAACCAACCCGAATCCTAGACTCGTTGCCTACCCGCACGAGTAATGAGGTAACTCGTAAGCAGTATGTTAGAAAATACAAATACTTACACAGCATGACTCGAGCTCTAAGCATTGGCCTATGTTACGCCGTATCTTATTAAAGACGGAGCAAGTCTTAACCAAAGATCCCGACTTTAGCTTTTAAGTGCTTTTCGCAACCTAGAGCATCTATAATTAACTACAGGCACCACTTAGATAGCTGTCAAAATCCAAAACCTTCTTTGGTATTAACCCAGGTATTTCAACCATTTTTGTGTTTTGTTTATGAGAAGATCGTTGGGTGCCTTGATTAAACTGAATGTTACATCCTAAACTTCCACTGAGAACATTAAACTCTTTAGTCTCAAGCAACCCTCTTGTGCAGGTTCGTAGCTCTTTGATTTCCTGCTTAAGTTGCCCTTCTCAAATATCCTTGCCACATTATTATGTTGCTTTTTAACTCCTTTTGCTTTAGTTTTTAGATTCATTTACAATATGGTGTACACCCGCGCTCTTTTCTCCATACACAATTTAATCGATGATGAATCTATTGATTTGTCAATTCAGTGTTTATAGTAGTTTGCTCGAGAGAGCAAACATTTCCAAGACTTTTTAACCATTTGAGTATCAGCTTCGGCTGGGAGCTAACCTGCGATGGATTAGTGTCCCGTCCGGGGGGAGTCAAAAACTCCCGTCCGCTTAACACTACGGAAACCGGAGAATAGCGCCGGCCTCATGGGCCACTAGGCTCGGAAAAGGATTTAGCTTAACCATTTCAACACTTGCGCACTATACTTTAGTTTAGTGTGTTTTCATTTTACCACATGTTCTATAAAATGGTAATCAAAGTAAAAATATAAACAAATATCTGTAAACACTTATTGCTGATTAATATGATAGTGTCAGGTATTCTATAGTAGATTGTAAAGAAGTAGAAGATACTGGTACTTTCGATTTTAAAATGTAAGCTTTTCAAGGCGTAAAAATGGTAGAACATAAAACTAGAACTACCATGAAACTGAAGACAAGATCGAGAACAAAGATAAAATAAAAATCTTAAGAGCGAGAAAAAAAATAAAGATGATAGCAAGAATGAGCTATAAGCTAAATCCTTTACGAGCCTAGTGGCCCATGGAGCCGGCGCTTATCGCCGGTTTCTGTAGTGTTAAGCGGATGAGAGTTGTAGACTCCCCCTGGACGGGACACTAATCCATCGCAGGTTAGCTCCCAGCAAATGCTGGTACACATTATTATTATTATTATTATTATTATTATTATTATTATTATTATTATTATTATTATTATTATTATAACAAGATGAAGATGGAGATGAGCACAAAAATGAGGAATAAGATAAGGATAACGACGAGGATGAGAAATAGCATGAGAATGAGGTTGAAAGCGAAGATGAAAATAAATATGAAGACTGGGATGAGGATACGATGAAATTAAGAACGAGTCAAAGGTCGAGGATAAGGATGGGAGGATAAGGACGAGGGAGTAAGTGGGAGCAAGGAAAAGGATCTGGAGGATGAGGAAAAGAACCTGAAGGATGAAGAAGAGGGTGTGAGCAGTGAAGGATAAGAAAAAGGATGTGGAGGATGGGGGAAATGATCTGGAGGAGGAGATAGAGAATTAGGATAAATTTGTTAAGAAGAAGAACTAGGATAAGAATAAGGACGAACAGAAGGAAAAAGATGATGAAGATGAAATGATGATTATGGATGGGACTAGGATGATGAAAATGATACTTTTATCAGACGCGGGTTTAGGGGAGGGGCCGGTCGGCCCGCGGCCCTTCTTTTTAGTGAGACAGGGAATTTCATAATAGACTATATATCGACGAAAAGTGAAAATATTGTTTATAGTCATGTAAGACTAAGCCAAACAAAATATAAAAAAAGACCGCAATTGTTGTTTCATTCGTGGGGAGAGGAAATTAGTTTTTTGAAAACTGTTGCCACACGGGGTCTGTGTCGGGGACTCACTGAATCTTTCTGAACAGTTTTAAAAAAACACGGTTATTTTTGTGTGTCTAGGAACTGTTAAGCTTTGGGAAACATGAACCAGGAAGGATTTTTAACACGGAGCGTAGGGGGGCTTTCTTAAATTCCTGGATCCGCGCCTGTTTATGGGTCGTACTTATATAGGACTATTAAAGATAATTAAATATTAGTAATTAGACGAGACATTATTGGTTTTAAAACTAGACTACATTCTGAATTCTAGAAACTTTGCTAAGCGTCTCTGACATTAAAGTAATAGGAAGTCTTCTTTTTGAAAAAAAAACGCTTTTTCAAACGGTTTTAGATAATAATTGAAAAAATGTAAAGCAAACACGCGACACTAAAATTTGCTTCTTCACCACAGAAATTGTAAATTATAAAGCTGGTTTTTTACACGCACCTTTTTTTACAATTCCTTGATCGCTGTAAATACTGTTTAAAACCTTTTGCTCTTCATCTTCCAGTAAATTATAGCTAAACAGCATCAAAAATAACAAAAGCATTAAAGAAAAAGAAAGACTGATTGTTTTTCTTCGGTGTATATATTCTAAACTCCATTATTAGACCAAGTGTTAAAAAGGAGTTATCGTTTAAACCAAATCATAAATTTTGGTTTACCATCAGCAAAGCTAACTCCCTAGACGGCAATATTAAACTATAGCAAGAACTGCCAAGGTTAAAATCCATCAAAATCAAAATCAAGGGCAAATATTAATATCTAAACAAGGTAACATACTTAACTCTTTGATATTGTCCTGGAATCAGGTGTTAACCAAAATATAAAGCTTAACGCGTGCCTCAAATGTTTTTTCCTTTTAATCTTAATTTAATAATTAAAAGCAGATAAAAAAAACGAAACCAGGAAATAAGAAAACACAAAATGCTTTGAAGAAATCGATCCTTTCACTGACGTAACAGTAAAAAGACATTAATCTGGGAGTGAAAGATAAATCAAAACCGGCACTTTGGAATTCCCGATGTCTTCCGTTATAAGATTACTGTTGGTCACGCAAAATTTGAGGAACTTTGACGGTTAAGTCTCCAGCCGATTTGAAATTTTTGACACTCATAAGCGCAATGTTTGATTTCGACTCAACGGGAGTGCTTCTGAGTCATTTCCGAGGCGATGGTACGAATGACATAACGCAACAGACAGAAAGCAATCCGATTATGTCGATTATGAATTCTAAGCTTCAGTTTTTAAAAATGCTTCAATGACAACGCAAATTGTTGCTTTAGTTTTGTTCCTGTTTTCAGTGAAACGTTGTCAGTAGGTTCTTAGAACTTTGTAGGCCTACAGCCCTTAATTTATTGTATATCTCTTTTCTGTTGTTGTGCCGAGGGAGATTTTCGGCACAATTCACAAATGAATTGAAATAGAACATTGGGTGTGCTACGAGTCCCGATTCATTAACCATCCCCTTTCCAAAAACGTCAGTTGAGGGAAGGGCTTGTGTGTTGGCGGTAAAATTGCGGTCAATCATGAGAAATCCTGCAAATAATTGAATCACTGTTTGCCTTCATACAAAAGAGGCACTTCACGTTTTGCTTCTTTTTTATCTTTAAATAGAACTTCTGAAAGCTTTTACCAATAGCGTAAAAATTTTTTATCTTTATCATTAATTAGAATTACTGCTTGCTAGGATTAATAAAGATACTTGCAAAATGGTAGTTGCTTAAATTCCAACTTAAAATTTAACCAAAGTTTATTTGTAAATCACATTGAAAAATCTTAGTTGTCTGAGTAATATAGTCAAATATAATATAAAAATAAACAAAGCTATTCTGTAAAATCAAAGTTTCCTTTCGAGGGTAATTTAATTTCAGACTACAAAAGATGAAAACATCATGCTGCAGTAGTAGTGTAATAATAAAACACCTCATGATTTTGAAGTTCTTCCGACAACAAAAACATCCCTTTGCTAAAACTAGTGGTAAAAGCGGTTTTCGCAATTACTGATTATCATACCTACTCGGATGTCGAAAACATTTTTGTCTTAAGTTACAACAGTGGACCTTCAACTCAGGGTAAGCAAAATAGATATTTATAGGTATTCAATTATGGGTTTGGGTAAACCAGCCGGTTGTTCTGTGCCTCCGCATTTGCATACCATTTGCGTTAACAACTTCCCTCAAGCCCTTGAGGTGTGCGAGACCAAAACAAAAGCGTGTTGATAGTGTATCAATACGCAATTATGTTGACAGACTCTAATTATAATTCCCTAGAGACCTATTTATGTCAGACGTACATCGGTTAAGGGGTCTTAAACTTCCACTGCTGAGCATCCTCAGTGTTGAAACTGCTGCCGAACAACTATCCTCTTTTAAAAGACTCGACAACGAAACAAAACATGGCAATTTTCAAGATGATTGTTACAAGTTTAATTTTTTTTATCACTGGAACAGCGTCGTTTAATGTCGACGTTTTGAAGCCATACGTTTACAATGGTACACCGGGAGAATATTTTGGCTTTTCTGTCGCACTTCATGCTTTTCGCGGTAGTCAAAAATGGTGAGTTTTTTAACTTAATTCTGCAAGTTTTCAAAGACATTCTCAGCTCAAATTATCTGGAAGTTATTAAAACAATTTCGTAGGAAATGATAGGGATAAATACTGCATTATATATTTTTACAATTTGGCTCATTCATGCGATTTATTGCCGTTTCGCCTCAAATAACAAAGCATTAGTTGTTCCTTTACAATTTTAGTCGCGTTAAACGACAAAGTGATTGAGCTGAAAGTAGCTAAAATATATAACTTAAAGCTTTTACAATTACTTGTTTTTCTGATTTCCTGTTTAAAACTTTATATTCTCAACTTCTTTTCCTATTGCTTTTTCAAAAAAAAAATGGTATTTTTTGTTAAAGCTGAGCTGTAAGTTTATTTTTCCTGCAAGTTAAAGCTGATACCAGTGAAAAGTAAAAAGTGGCTGTTTTGAATGTTTATTTATTTCGGCCAGAGCAATTCAGTTTTTCTAGTCGGTTCTTTCCCGTTTCTTTGAAAGAAAGAAACTGCTAAATCTTCCATGAGATTACTACAAAGATTAATACCATAATATACGTTTTCTGAAGCTTTACCCAATGGCAATAGTACAGTTTAGGTAAATGGCAAATTTCCATATTGGTTTTTGAGAGTTTGTCTTCTTATCAGGAAAAACAATTTAAAATTAACTCAAAAATATTTTTCATTGTTCCCATGGGTGAGTCTAGGAAACTAATATCACAAACCTTTATTTTTCAATTACTCATTATTGTATCGCTAAGTGTTCAAAGTGTGAAAACTATTATAGTGAACCTTCATTACGAACAATTAAATCACTTTAAAAGGAATTAAGCTTCAGGTCTAAATAAACTATTTTATCTAACACCTTTTTTAATAGTTTGACATGAATAAAATATATATTGCCAATAATGAATATTGTGAAATTGTTTATGCTGAAATATTATATTCTATCTTTTTGGAATATTCTGTTTTCATGAAGAGAAATTTTGAAATTACGGTTAACGTAGATCGATTTGCATAAGCCTGGTAAAAATTCCTTAGTATCCTGTTAGTGTTCTAACTTTCAAGAACAACAAAAATAAAGCTAACGTATTTTAAAAGAAAATATCAAATAAGTTCAAAGTGTTACCAATTTTTACTGAATTTTTTTTTTATTCGAACCGTTCGTAAAATTGATTCATAAAAAGTAAGCTAAACGCAAAGACATTGAAATTTTAAACTTAAAATCAAGATTTTTCGGCATTTTTTAACTGAACTACTAAAATACAGGAAATAAACTAACTACAATGAACAGCACTCGAAAAACAAATTCCTATAAAGAGTTGCGTGGGAGTCCTCAAATCTTGATTACAGGTTCAACTGTTTAATAAAAGGTCAGGTTGAATTTTTGTTGCTTAGTAGTATATAGTACTGTTAGGAAAAACAATGTTCGAATAAAAATCACTTGCGATAAAACTCCAACAACGTTTTTTTCAAAAAAAATTAAAATGCTTCTGGTCAGATTGTCTGGTTCACTTGACGGAAAAAGGTGTGTTGGAGGGTCAATTTCCCACTTTTTCTAAAAAATTCCTTACGTTTGGCGTTTTTTTTTTTTTGTCCAAACAACATTCTTACTTACCATTTGACTTTGTGCCAGACATAAAAAATAGTTTTTTGAGAGCATAATTCACACAAACGAGCAAAAAAATATTTATATATATACATACAAAAGTATACAATTAGCTTAAGTTCCTACGTGAATCGACTTATATATATTTTTGTGGCTATCCGATTCTTTTGTTCAATGCTTGAATTGGTGAACCTCTCTGTACAAAACAAGTGCTAAGACACGATTATACGAAATGGTAGCTGTATCGCATATTTAGTGAAAAAATTCAAAGACAATATTATGTTTTATTCCATTTTTATGCTTTTTTGGTAAGAATATGTTGTTCGCAAAGTCTTTCGATAACAGCGAAACACTACGTTAATGCATTTTAAAAACAAAAAAAAAAAACAAAATTTACAGAACGTATACGTATTAAATATTAAATATTTTTGTGCTGAAATCTTAATAAAACTCATGCCTATCTAAAGATTTTATCCAAACTTCACTATACTAGAATTTTCTTCTTTAAAATGTAAGCTGAAACACTGTTTTCGAGAATTTCTGTCAATATTGAGGTAAAGATTTCAGCCATTAATCACATCACCGCATTTATCCAAAAATAGATTTACATAAGTGGAAATCACGTTTTCTGATATTGGTGCATTTTTAAATAAATCAACTAGATGTTTTCTGTTAGGATATACCATACATTGTATTATTTCTTTTGCAATTTTTTAACATAACCCAAACACAAAGGTACCAATTTATGCATCTGTACTGCTTTTTTAAAAATGGTTTTTAACTAAATACCTAAAACTTAGACCTGCTGAGCAGTTTTTAGGAATTCTAAGAATGTTAAGGTCGTGATATTTTGAGAAGTAAGACCAATATCTCAAGAAAATATTTTTCTTTGTCTTGAAACAAAAAAAAAATACAAAACCACTGTAATATTGAGATGAGAAATAGCAGCTAAACACTAATTACTTGTTTGTTTTTTTATCGTAATAGAAATCTACATGAGATGGATTGTGTGAGAAATTTTATGAATACAGCAATATTGATTCGATAAGCGTATTACCAAAACCAGTATTTATGCTGAAATAGTGTTAATAGTTGATATTTAGAAAGGTAAAAAGTTTTGACATAAATGACAGTAATACCCAACATTTGTTATCAAACTAAAACAGGAATTCAGAGTTGGCTGATGATCAATTTTTCAATGCTCTAAGTCTAACATCAATGTTATTATCTTTAGGCCGTTTTTAAGCACTGTAAGGTTATTCTTCACAAGCTCAATGGTTACAGTGAAAAAAAAAGTTAGGAATATTTATGTTTTGATTACAATTTAATACTTAAGATTAATTTCTTCGTGGTTGGACAGTTCAAACCGAACTACTTCTAGTACTTATAATAATTGCCTTGAATTACCTTGGCACAAAAGCAAAAATAAGAAAAAAGGGTATATTTAAGTTACGATGAAAAGTTAAAAACTTTCTAAAGCTTCTCATTTCATTACGAAAAGCAACGGTATTCCTTCAAAGATATTGCATACAAAATGTGAGACTTTTAATACACATTTTTGAAATCTGGAAGATTCTTTTTTAAGTGTTATAAGCTATTCTATTGACGGAAACATTCTAGCGTTGCTTGAACAAGTTTTTCTAGACAACGAAAATAGAACAGTTTTTTTTTAACATAAGGCAATTAACACGATATATCTTCATCGGAAGAAGCAAAATTCAATGATAGTAAAAAAATGAGTATAATTCATACAATATTCCATATTGTATTGATAATTATATAACTCAAATATGTTAACAGTAGTCTGAGTACCTGTTGAAATAGTTTCACTCAATTATGCGCAATACTGTATGACATAACCACAAATTATACAAACTTCTTGCCAGACATTTCAATCTGTATAATCATAGAACAACAGCGCTTTATCACATCATTGAAATAAAAGAAAGAAGTTCTGGCACAAAAAAAGAGTTTTGCTACACGAAAAATGCCTGCTAATAGATTTATCGTTGAGTTAGCGATTCGGTTTAATTGTCTATGTTTGCACTTCCATAGATGTCTAGCTCACTTAAATGTATCTACCGAAAAGCCCATATCCACGACCGTAAAAAAAAAAAAAATCAAAGAACAGAACAGAAAAGAAGGAATAGAATAGAATAGAATAGAATAGAATAGAATAGAATAGAATAGAATAGAATAGAATAGAATAGAATAGAATAGAATACGTAGAGTAAAATAACAAAGAAAAGAATAGAATAGAATGGGATGGAATTGGATGGAATAGAATAGAAAGAAAAGAATAGAGTAGGGTAGAATAGAATAGAAAAAAAAAGAAAACCAAATCAAATATTAGAATGAATGAACGAATAGATGTAAAAAAGAAAAAAGAAAACAAATCAAGAAAACAATTAGTTCTCTTGATATCCTAGGCAGGCATAACCTTGTACATGATATAGAAAAATATAGTTATATGAAACTTAATACTGATGATATTTCCTATTTCTCAAATTCAGGTTGCTTGTAGGAGCACCGCTTTCAAACAGAACATCAAACCGCGACATTAGAGATAGATATGGCTCCGTTTCCTGGTGCGAAACAAGAGGTAAAAAGCGCTGTAGCGTAATTGCAATCGACAACAAAGGTAAGAACTTGAATTAAATTTAAGATTACGCGCTCTTGTTTTATTAATCGTTATTGCCATCGTTATGAATATGTCATAAATATTATTAATTACATTGCCATTGGTCATTATGATTGTCGTTGTCATCACCATTGTCATTTTTATCACAATTGTCATTGTCAGTGTCATTCCAGTTGTCGTCGCAATGGCCTTTGTCTTTATGATCACAATTCATATTATCATTGTCATTATCATCGCCATTATCATCACCATTAGCACTGTCATCAACATTATCTTTATCATCTTCGCCATTGTCGATGTCATCATCATTGACAAGGTCGTAACCACTGACATTTCATAGCCGGCTCATGTTTTGTCGTTGTTGCTAGGGACATGAAAATGACAGAGAAAGTAATCTTGTAAGTAAACTGAATATTATTTGTTTAAACAAATGATTTTAGGGCCAAGGAAGACTAGAGATGGGAAACTTGATATCGAGACAAAGACCGGCCAGTGGTTAGGTGCAACTCTTATAAGCACAGGAAAAAGTGGCAAAATTGTGGTAAGAAAATCATTTTTAAAATCGACTCTGTATGCTAATTGGTTATTTGTTGTGCTTATTAAATTAATTTTATTCTTCCTTTACCCTTTTAACCTTACTCAGACGGGGCTTTTTGAGGCTGCTTTTTCAAATCAATCAAGCTCTCAGTAGAGCTTATAACGTATATCAACGTATTAAAGTATCTGAGATTCTAACCACATTTTTTGGTAAAATTTCATTTGAGATTTTAATAAAATCTGATAAAACTGAGTCAAAATTTCAGACTATAAAGCTCATGAAAACCCGTTAACAAAGCAGAAATAAAAAAACAAACTACAAAATTGTACTATATACGTCTTTCCAAATAAAATGAAAGAAAATTCATGGACTTTGGTAACAACTAAAAAAAATACATAAGGTTCGGTTGTTCGAAGTCGGCGCGGGCACTGTACTGCATCCATCCACAGTCGGTATAGGATTAAACAATAGTTTATCCTTTATTCTCCGCTTTATCAGTTTCTCTCCAGTTTCTTTGCAGTATATTTATTTTGTAAGTGTTTGTAGTAACGTTAGTTTTGTCATTATCATTGTCATTGTCTAGTATGGGGAAGAGGACACTGTACATTTAATACAATACTTTGAAATTCGTTTTATAAAATGTACTTTTTTTATTTCGAAGAAGCACCAGAGGTGGTACAAAATTCATACTTTTTAGACGTTTTTTTTTAAAAAATAAACAATTCAGGGTTTAACAAGATTTAAATCCGGTGGAATACCTTTGCAGGACTTTACAGTGAAGATCGTTTATAGCGTCGTTTTATAAGTTAAAGTTGGACCGTATGACCAACGAGCGCAATCCTTTTAGTTGACAAACAGGTTAAAAGACCTTTTTTTTTAATAAATCCCGTCAGATATACATTTACTATCATTAGATGATATATTAGAAGTTCGCACTGTAAGAAAAAAAACTTAGCTACGAAGGGATTCACTAATACTGCTTATAACATTACAGACTTGTGCCCCGAGATATACACTAAATGGAATTCTCAAGCCAGGAAAAACAACGCGACAACATGTAATGATTGGTCGTTGTTTTTATCTGGATGACAACAGGTTGGATGTCGATTCGGTTGTAAGTCCCTGTTATCATGGTGGTAAGTATCTTCATTGCACTAGAAGCATTCTGCTTTCCTTAGTTTTCGATTTGTTCGAAGCTTCCAAACAATGAGAAGTTTAGACTTTTACTTAACTTCATTACAAACTAACAATCTACTTTTGCAAAAGGAAAAAGGTTTCTAAACACGACATGTTTCAGTACCAAGAGCTCGGATAAATGATGGACCAACAACTACGATTCATATTTGGTTTTATTACAGATGACACAGATTTTTACAGTAGGGCAAAGTACGCATTTTGTGAAAGCGGTTTTAGTGCAGCGATCACCAAAGATGACGTTTTAGCTATGGGAATTCCTGGAAACAGTTTTATGAGGGGTGAGAATAAACTTTGATTTTTTTAAATGCTTGTTTAAAATGCCATAAACCTTTTTTTTACCTTTTTTGACTAAAATCATTTATTGCTAACCTATACTACCTCAGGAAGAAATGTTCTTTTAGGTTGAATTCCTTTTTTTTTTCATCCTAAGGCGTTTTGAAAGTTAGAGATTTTGGTCAATTCGACCAATTATCTCGTACTAAAGAGGACTAGCAGTTCGGTCAAACGTCGGTCTCCAGATCTCGATACTAAACCTATTTTTCTCTGATGCAATTTTTGAAAGGATCACAAGCCAAAACGTCCATCACTTTTGTTGGCGTTTTTTAAATTTCTTTGTGAGGATCACCTGAACTAATCTACCCCTCCTGTGTTACATACATACATAATCTTTATTTTAACACGATAAAAGCTATAAGCTTGTGGGGTCGTGTATTACATATAAACACATAGACATACTAAATAAAAATTTCAGGTCATAGAATAATTTAAACTGTCATTACCCATCCCACTCCCCAACTTACCACCCCCTAGCTCTAAAAATAAATATACAAAAACAATATAGACTATAAAATTATAAACTTATAAAAACGCCATACCCTCCTACCCAAGCTCTTAGATTATCAAATACTTCCATACATCCCCGTAAAATTAATAATATATGAACCCATCCTTTCTAAAATTACTAGAATACTAAAATCAAAATCCCTAAAAGCTGCCAAATTATTCAATTTCTTCTTCAATGACCCAAAACTAGATGACTGAGCTAAATCTTTATGTTTTACAGTCATAGCATTGCATAATACTGCACCCCTATACTTTATTGAGTCTTTTTCATATATCTGGTGTTAAACCGAGGCACATCTAACTTATTCGAAGCTCGTGATGAATAATTACATTCACACTTCACAACAACATGAGAAAAAATCTTGGGTAAATTAGAATGATATCCCTTGTGCATAAACTTAAATAAAACAACTTTATACTGACGAAATACGTGTTCGTATATAATAACACGTTATTGGTTCTCGACGGCAGAAGAAAGAAAGAAAGGTCTTATTGGGTTAGCTTTGATCAATTCAAGAGACTTTAACCGCTCTGGTTCCTGTTTAATAGCAGTGTTTTTTGTGTCTCAATTCCTTAATACAGGCGGCATTGCTACAACCCGACTGAATTCCGCCTCTCAAAAATTTTTATACGCCGAGTGGACCGGACAAATGACGTCACTAAAATTTGGAGATATAATGGGTAAGTTAATAATTTGTACACTTTTTAAAATATCCATCAATATATTTTGGAACAACTTCATTTTTTTAAACGTTTATATAATCAAACTTTAAGATGAAGCTTTTTTCCATCTTTAGGATATGCGATGGCATCTGGTTATTTTAAAAGCACAACTAAAGAAGGTAGGTTCGTCAGGATTGTTTCTTTTTTCTTCCCAAATCAATGTTTCAGATTCAGTATTTACCTATTTTCGGACTAGATCACTGGTTATACTGATGCGTCGTATAATTTTTATGTTAATACTATTAATTATTACTGCTTTATTCAGCAAATAAAACTGTTTCTTGTTTTTAAACGAGACGAATTTGAATAGTGTAGTTTTTGTTTTCACCAAATTTAGGCGTCTTCTGTGCATGAATTTCAGTATAGACAACAAGATCTTTACAGGACTTTTTGAAGGAAAATTTGAGAATAGAAATGAAAAACAAGTTTTTTTTCTTGCGTTACGTCAATGAAAAAACTATTTTCCTAAAAAGAAGAAAAACTTTCTCGGCTAAGTGCAGAAAGATAGACCTAGAGTCATTCACGTTCTATAGGCGAATTTCATTGTTTACCTGTTGTTCATTAGCATAATTTGACATAAAATCACCCTTGAGCTTTAAGCAAAAAGACCAATTTTTTTTATTAAAAAATAGCATAATAACTAATAAGTAAAAGTTTAAACTTGATAAATGGAATAGTTTCATACAAATAAGGGCTTGAATACTTGAAAAAAAAAAAATCAGCGAATGTATGGTTCTTAAACCTTAATTTCTCAAACATTTCCATGTATCAAACTGATTTTTTATTTTTTCAGTTCTGTACTGCGGCTTATTAAAAAATGGCCTTATTTTGTTTTAACCCAGAAGTTGAATATTTGCTGACGAGGCAAAAAGTAAACAATGACGTCACCTTAAATCCAACTATACAACCTCATACCCAGGCTCATTTCACGGTGGAGTGAAGTGAAATGAGCTTGGGTACGAGGTTGCCACCTATACTCTACTTAGCTCTGAGCTGAGATGGTGCATAAAGAACTACTTTTATCAATTAATCAATCCGAACGGAAAGACAAGCCAATCAACAGCTAGCTCAGAACAACTTAGATTATGTGATGCTAAGAGAATTGTTATCTTTGCAGAAATTGTCAGCGGCTCCCCTCGTACAAACAACATGCGTGGTAGGGTAAGTTTATACGCTCATAATCCCTTTTAAAACAACTTCAATTTTGTGTTATGGGCACAGTTTATGGAGGCAAAACTTTATTCTCTTTGTAACATAAGGGAAAAAGGAACTTAATGTTCACTCTTCCTTGTAATTCGATGTTTTCTTAAAATGTTGCATTCAAATTTTCAAATTTTTCAAATTCCATTTTTATCAATTTAGTTTGAGAAAAGCGAGCTAAAATTTTAAAAAAAGACAAAAGCTAAGGTTTTTGGACGAATAAGTTCAACTAAAAACACAGCTGTCCTCTATAAATAACATAATTCATACTCTAATAGCTAGGATTTGTTCTTCATCTAGGTAATCATCTTTGACATCAAAAAAGAAAGTAAAATAACAATTAGTTCTTCGCTGCCAGAACCTACTGATAAAATACAGGTATGGTGTAACTTTGAATTAATATATACCTTTATAACGAACTTATAACTGCATGATAACTGATATATTTTCACATACGAGAACAACTTTTTTCCTTTTTGAATAGGAAAGTTAAGCCTATATCGAACTTTCGTAGACAAATAAAAAAGGTTTCCCATTATTTATATATTTTATAAATCCCTCACAAATAGTTTGCCCTGGGCAGAAAGAAAGTTGTAAGAAAATGTAACAGAATGGAAAAATAAATGTCTTTTATGAACTTTTTGTTTCCAGAAATTAGTTTTGGAATCGCCTAACTGACAAATTTTTCAATTTAAACACTTACAAGAACTCATTTTTGTTAGAACCATTCCATTATGGAATAAACTACCAGCCTGTGTCGTTAATACATGCACCAAATGTCCTTAAATTTAAAGACCAGGCTACATGTTTTATTGTCTCTATGTAGATTACTAGCAGTCATGAATACCGCTTAATTGTAAATTATGATCTTGTCACTGTACCGCTAGTGCTGGGATTAGCTATGCTTTATGTAAGCACGAAATAAAACTGAAACTGAAACTGACAATTATAAACTTGTTAATTGTAGATTATGTAGTTCTGAATCTATGGCCTCCACAACCTATGTAATTATCAGACTGTAAGGCCTCTTATAATGCATGACCAGGTACCTTAAATTTTTCATTTCAGACTGGAAGCTACTATGGATCAGCTTTATGTGCTGTCGACCTAAACAATGATGGGTGAGAAAAAATAAACCAGTTGACATGTACTTTTGTTGAATCAGTTCTTCGGGCTATTTGTATTTTTTGTCCAACTACTAGACTACTAAAAATGGCGCATTCTGATTGGCTACTCCACTAGGGGTCTCTTATCTATATAGTCAACTAATTTCTAAAAATCTTCTATTTTATATTGAAAAATCGTACTCATTAAGTTATTATTATTGTCTCCTTTTCGGTCACCTAGTTTAGTGATACTAAAATAGTTTATAAAGGTCTTTGCCTCGTGGTTTTCTATACGCTCTTGATGTCTTATTGTTGTTTGAAGCAAGCAAGATGTGTCAGACTGCGTTACGATTGTATGTAAATTTGCGCCAGTAAAAACACTATTGAATGTTCTAAGTATCACAAACAATCTTTCGTTACATCTAAAATGAAGAAACCAGTTTCAGTTTCATCAAAAAAGTTTCTTTTCTAGGTTCTCGGAGTTGTTGGTTGGTGCCCCGTTTCACACGGTGGCAAGAGACGAAGGACGAGTATATGTTTACATGAACAACGGGCAAGTAAGTGTGACAGAAGACCTTACTGATTCAATAATTTCAATTAAAATGAATGGCTTCATTAATGAAAGATTAATCGAATGAAATAAGGTTGATAAGGTATTGCTTAATTTTAAAGGAAATCGAGAGTTCTTTCGTAATCTTACTTATTCTGAACAAACTCGTGCTCATCAAAACGTTCATCATTTGAACCTTCAAAAATTGGTGACACTTGCTGGAGGATTTCACTTACAAATGATCAAACTCAAAGTAATACTTCAAAATAATTCAATTTCTTTTCAAACTTTCCTATTTAGTATCAAAGCTCTGTACACAACAATGTTCGTTTTTCATTTTCCTTCTTCAGCTTCATCTTAGCCGTTCTGAATGGTATAACGTGGTTAAAACTCTTTTACTGTTTTAGGGAGCCTTGAATCTTGCCAAGACACTAAATGGAGACAACAAACTTAACGCAAGGTTTGGTTTCTCAATGTCATCCGTTGGAGATTTAAACCAAGACGGTTATAATGGTTAGTGAAGAAAATGGTTAAGCTCTTTTACCCGATTAAAACAAACAAAAATATTGTTGTTATCAGTTGCTGTTAATATGTCTGTAGGCACTTTCATGGTCACGATCACGGTGAAAGACGTTAGTCAATATAATGTTCATCACGTCACGTTCATGATAACGCTCATGGTAATAACACTTATAGTCACGGTCACGATCACGTTCATAATCTCCGACATGATAGCGTTCTCGTTCTCTCTTCCTGGTGACACTCAGGAAAATGCTCTTAGTCATTTATTATCATCTTTACGGTCATCTTTATGGCAATATTAATGTTGTTTCTATTATGCATTTATAGTTGCGTTTGTTGGTAGGTTCAGTAGGGTCCTGATTTCAATTTTTCATTTATCACAGACGTTGTTATTGGAGCTCCTTACGAAGATGAAAAAGGTGCAATTTATGTGTACTTTGGTTCACAAGATGGAATAGACGAGTCTCCTAATGCCCCTAGGCAGGTACGGTAATAAGACCTTTAATTGTGCATCCGTTCAATTTTTAAAACGCATAGTGTCTTACTTGTTTTTTTCTTTTTTCCACTATTGTCTCCAGAATCAGAGGATAATTCTGATGAAACAGAGAGTTTTGGCACGAAAACAAAAAATCCATTACTACCAATATCGACTTAATGACTTATTGTTGTTGCTTTGAAATAGCTTTTTATTAATTATTATTAGACATAACAATACTACACTGAATAATTTCACATTCTGATTTGTTTTCGTCGTTTCTTAATGTTTATATTTCTTCTTAACACAGAAAATCACCCCATCAGATTTGAAGCATCCCATAAAAACGTTTGGTTATTCTTTATCTGGCGGACTTGATATGGACAATAATGGTTACCCAGGTAATGAAAAAACATATGTAAAAAAGGAGTAAACGGATATAAAAACCGTATATAATCAACTCTCGAAGGGTTGACATTCTGCTTAAAAAAATTAAATAACCCGGTAGAAATTTCTAGGAACAACTCCTGCTATTTTCAAGCTATTACTGACTGAAAGCCATAACCAGAGTATGGCAGCACGCGTTACAATTATTATGTGATATTCAAAACAACTTTTTTTTGTTGCATCTTCCTTTCGCGGAACATGCTTTCCACCCCTTTGAGGTTGGTAAAGGGAGAACCAGTGAGCTGCTAGGAGCTAAAGATTAATGTCCCATCCGGGGCGAGTGAAAAGACTCTCGTCCGCTTAACATTACAAGGAATAGGGTGATTAATTAGTGTTAATTGTTTGACTTTTTTTGATATTTTAGCTGACGGAGATTAATAAATACAACTAAATCATTATTTATTAATATTACCCTAGATATCGGCGTTGGAGCGTTTGGTTCTGACAAAGCAATCTTGCTGAAGTAAGTAGTTATAATTCGTGTTTCCTACCATTCTGTTTGTCTTGAGGAAAACATCGATCTCTTCAACTGAATTTTCGGATGTTTTTAGATAGAAAACAGAGATGAGATAAATAGATGGACAAACTGACCGGTAGGCAGGCAGACGGGTGTTGGGTAGATGGATGGATACGTAGATTGGCAGATATAGACAGAAAAACAAACAGGGCAGATTAGTAGAATGACAGATAAAAGGACCGATGTATCAATGGATAGAAAGTATCGAGCTTAGTAAAACCAGGAGTGCTATCCATATGTACTGATACTCTAGAGGTCCATTACAAACGCGGCCTCAGTCTGTAATATTTACTGGCTGACGAATGTAAGCTCTAAATATACAGCGATGGAAATCGTTTGCATCCTTTGAGACTATGTACAAAATTTAGCCTTAATGTTTTGTTTTTTTAAATGACTCTGGAGCTGCTTATAATTAACGTGTTATACTTAACGATTCATCATTCTAGAACGAGGCCAATCATCTCTATACAAGGTGAACTTCAACTGAGCACCTACCACATTGTGATTGATGGCAACGGCACAATGTGCGAAACATCAGATGGTTCTTTTCAAAAATGGTAAATCTTATCGATAAACATTCAATACTTGTTTATTATTATATGGCAGGCTCGCTGAGCGGGCAAGATGAAGCGAATTCTGTGTTCAGATTGGTTGCACGAGCGGGCAAGATAGGTCCATCTTGCCCGCTCGGGATTTGCAGTAGTAAAGAGAAATTTTTTGGCCATATAATAAATCCTTTATTGAACAAGCTTGTTCGGTCAAGATAG
>JAOEHV020033978.1:0-17771 GCA_025447995.2 Isaurus tuberculatus | reverse complement strand
GTGGTAAATGTTTATACAATAAACAGAATAATACATAGTCGCTTGGAGATATGGAATTTATTTTCTTGTGTTCAAATCTCCGCGCGCCTATGTATTATTCTATATATATTACAACTGACGCTCTTTATACTAAAAGATATCCAAGGGCTATGGTATCCTGAAAAGATCAGAAATGAAGAACTTTGGGAGAGGACCGATAAGGAGTCAATAGGAAGGCAGATATATAGAAGGAAATAGGCATGGATTAGTTACTTGCTTAGGGAATCTAAAAAAAGTCATACTACCAGGCAGGATCTTATTTAGAATCAATCTGGGAAGCACTGACGCGATAAACCAAGGAGTATATTGAGGCATAGAGTAGAGGCATTGTAGGGAGGGATATATTGTAGTTGGAAACAAAGTTGACATTTCAAAGTCACAAATCGTTTGTTAAAAATTTAAAATAATCGAGGCTTTCAAATGTTAGTTAAACAAACCTAAAAGAAAGATTACAAATTAGAAAACACTCATACTGTACCTGGCTTATTGGGCATTTATTTTAAAGTTTTAAAATTGTCATTTATGTGTATGGGGCGAATCAATCAACAGGTTTGGGGCAAATCAACCAACAGGTTTGGGGTGAATCAACCAACAGGTTTGGGGCGAATCAATCAACAGGTTTGGGGCGAAACAACCATGGGGTGGGGCGAATCGACCAACAGGTTTGGGGCGAATCAACCAACAGGTTTGGGGCAAATCAACCAACAGGTTTGAGGCGAAACAACCACGGGGTGGGGCAAATCGACCAAAATTATGGGGCAAAATGACCACGGGGCAAAATGACCAGTTATCTCGGGATAGAAGTGGTTTAAATCTGGGACATTGTAGCTGGATTGTTGACGTAGTTAGAAAACACTCATACTGTACCTGGCTTATTGGGCATTTATTTTAAAGTTTTAATTGTCATTTATGTGTATGGGGCGAATCAATCAACAGGTTTGGGGCAAATCAACCAACAGGTTTGGGGTGAATCAACCAACAGGTTTATGGCGAATCAATCAACAGGTTTGGGGCGAAACAGCCATGGGGTGGGGCGAATCGACCAACAGGTTTGGAGCAAATCAACCAACAAGTTTGGGGCAAATCAACCAACAGGTTTGGGGCGAATCAACCGACAGGTTTGGGGCGAATCAACCAACAGGTTTGGGGTGAAACAACCACGGGGTGGGGCAAATCAACCAAAAATCTGGGGCAAAATGACCACGGGGCAAAATGACCAGTTATCTCGGGATAGAAGTGGTTTAAATCTGGGACATTGTAGCTGGATTGTGGATAATTTTTTACATACTGCCTAACCATATTTAAAATTATTCTAAGGTCCAGATGTTTTGAGAGCAAAAATTTAAATAATCACAATATTAAAATAACAACTTACTTGTTTGTCAAAAGATCTTGAAAAACCATAGCAAGCATCTTAAAAAGAATGATAACACATTTAAGATTAGTATAGAATAAAAAGTGGATTTTTATCGATTTTTGAGATAAATTATATCTTATCAGTCTTTTAAGGTCTTCTCTACGTGATTCTTTTGTTATACTGTACTAGTACCAGTTCATGAACTATCTTCACAGTTATATTTGCAGTTTAAGCGATTGTGCAAAAAAGCCTGAAAAAAAGAAAAAAACTCAGACTTCAACTGGATTCCAATCTGTAAGTTCTGCGATACCACTGCAGAGCACTTACCAACTGAGTGATAAACCGAAAGCTGCTTTAGGCTGCAGATCAGTTTTAAAGGGTTCATCAGTGCCACTTAAGGGTTAATGACAAATTCTATGATAGAGGTTGTACCGCTGTAGTTTAGTAACGAAGTTAAATTATTAAAATGACCTTAGCAGTTTAGTACACTATTTAAACAACTGTGAAAGGAAGGACTGGAAAAAAAATTATCAAATTAAGAACCTATTTAAGAACCTAAGTAGCCTCAAATCCCACTAAATACCATTTCTATGAGAAGCTATTTAGGCTAAGTTGGAAAAATCTAGGTTCTTGTTAAGTGGGTTTAACTGCACATATTTAAACAGTACAGCAAAAAGGCAAGAGTGAGTTGTTGTTCAAAAGTCACCAACCAAGGAATAATCCACAAACAACGGTTTGGCCCAATACTTTAAAGCCTTGTTTCTTTTTATACAGTAGCCTGGTCAAATTCGGTTTTTGGATATTTTCAAGGTTATTGCAAACAGGCCTGGCACTTCTGTTGAACAGCCCAAAGTAGCAACACTTTATTTTATTTTTATGAACAACACCCTCCTTTAACTTGACTACCACAGACAATTATTCTTTATTGAAAAAAGTCAGCATTAATTTCTAGCTCTATCAGTTTATGCTCTAAATAGCAAGGGAGTACAGCTTGTTCAATTACAAGATACAAAACAGGAACTTTACATATGTGAATTGTGGCTGTATTCAATTTTTTTTAGTCATTGAGTGGATTGCTAGATTTAGCTAAAGCTCATCAAGAATGTGATTATGTCACCTTTGCAGCCATATCAGGTTTATACTGGAACATAACTCCAAGTAAAGCCATATTGCAAGGGTTACGGCTATTGGACAACTCATTATAGATGACATGCTTCATTACAGTGTTAAGATTTTCAGGATGCTGGTTGAGTAACTCCCTAAAGCAGAAAAAAAAACTTGTTTGATAACAAATTACATAAGCAACATCTAAAAGTTGCATTCCAAACGTTTCTGAACTGTTTGACAGAATAATTGGTCGACACCAACATTCTTTAATAAAAAGACATGATTTAAACCATTAATATTTTAGGTTGAAATTCATCATAAACAGAGTAGAAAGCTTATTATTCAAGAGTTAGTCCTTTGTCAGAGCAACAGTAATTTACACATTGTTGTAATTTGTGTAACACAAAGTGTTGCTCTGAGAAAGCACTTATGCTAAAAACTAAAATGGCAATCTATTAAAATTAAACCATCAAGTTTGTCGATCAAATCAACCAAAACTGGTTTAAGCTAATGCGGTTGCTCCTAACACAATGTTCACGACTTTAGTAGGTTTTTCAGCTTCTACAAAAGAAAACACAAAAAGGCTCCGACTAAGATGTTTTTTTGGAATCTTCAAAAGACTGAAGCAATGTTCATTCATTTAAGCACTTTTATCCGGCCCTGTAATTCTAATTTTAAATATCATTTTACTGTTTACAAATTTCTAATAACTGCCACTAATAATTAAACTATTACTATATCTCACCTAATGCAGGTTGTGTAATGATTTGTCAGTGGTTTTGTCTTTAACCTCATTCTTATCAGGTTGCTTATCACTTCAATGTCATCATGACTGTGTGTGTTGCAGTTTAGGGCCAATGATGTTAGCAGTTCTTGGGCTGGTCGGGTCAACTGTGTGTTATGAAAGCAGGTGCAACATGTTTTACTCAAAAGCAGTTAAATTACACAACTCAACCAATTATCTAAAATAAATCTATTTCCAAGCCTAGTGGTCCTAGGGCCGCATCTCAGGCTAGCTTCAAGCTGAAGCTGGTACTCATTCAATGACCTCATAGGGATTGAAAGCTGAGTAAGCTTTGCCAGAAAAGAAAGCTACACAAATGTTCAAATTTCGGCAGAGCTGGGGATCGAACCCAAGACCTTGTGGTTGGAAGGCAAAGAGATTACCAACTGTGCAAACCATGCTGCCATAACTAATTATTATAGTTTTCAATTAATTACAAAACGATGTATATACAATCTTTTATCCAATACGATGCCTGAAAAAAATTTATATAAACTAAAGGTAAGAAATACTTTATACAGTACTTCCTCAATTATCTGAATGCCTTGTACATGCTGATTGGAAAAATGGCTCCGATAATCCAAAATACCAGTTAATTTAATTTTCCAGGAACATCAATTTTAGTTTTGTAGAGCAAACAGAATGGCTTTGGGTTGAAAAACATATGACATGACGAATAAAATCAAAATACTGATGAGGCTCATATCAGCTCACAGGGAAATACAAAGCAGATTCATGAGAAAAAAACCTAATGTCTGATTGTCTTTGGCTTGACCTTGAATCAGGTTACCTTTGGATTCTGCAGCCACATTTCAATCCTCTGTGAAACAAGCAGACGCACTTGGTTATATCCACAGGCAACTGTTAACAGCCTTAATAAGTTACGGGAGATGTTTTCTACAGTCTGTCGTCTTGTTAGCTGATCACGAACAAGATCTAAGATGTAGCTCTGGATGTTGTGCTTCACAGATGACGATATGAACCTGAAATATATAATCCGTCATATGAATTATAACAAACTTACTGACTGTTTAAAGCATTGAATAAAATAAATTCTAGTTTAAAAATAAGTGTTGAACATTTAAAAAAACAATTTGTACTTTGGCATATAAGACAAACGAGTGATATGATCAGCTCTAGGTTAAATTATTTGATCATTGCCTGGTCATGTGAGAAGTGTAAGAAGCTGATAATTTCAGCAGTAGCCCTTTGCCAGAGTTATGAGCTCTTGCTCCTTCCCATATTTAACTGTCAGTTTCATAACTAACACTTTAGCCCTAAGGATAAATGGGTTACTGGAAAAATAACAGACAAGGGTTACACTGGTATTGTCACATCTTACAACTGGACAAGTTCACATACTGGCAAAATGTGTGATAAGTCTTGATGTGAAGGGTGCAAACCCTCACAGTTGCCCCAAACAATATAATGCTATTACGACAGCATTAACAGACATTTGCATGCACTGAAGATCATTGCCTCTTTAGTTGCAGGCTGTGATAAGGAAAAATTATGATGTTTCCGACTGAGTCTAACCCTACATTACTGGAAAAACATGAGTTAAAATTGAATATGACGATGATGATGAGGTGGAAGACTAAAATGAACTAAATGAAGCCGAGTCAAAGTGGTCTTATTGTATCCCTAAACTAGTCAGACAAAAAGCTCTTAGAGGGAGCCCCAGCTGTTATGAACATTTTGAATCAATAAATAACTTGACAGTTTTTGAATCTTCTCCCAAGGTTTTAATAATTATTGGAGCCTGCTTCAGTTTCAAGTCAGTTTCTTTGACCTACTTTGCAATTTGAAATTCAAGGATGGTGCCATTTTCTTTGTAAGACATCACTCTTGTGCTCAGAGTTTTTTAAGTACAGGTTAGCAGGAAATTTGAAATGACACATGAATTATTTTATTTAGTATTTCATGTTTTTTCGTTTCTGAAATATGGTTCACTGTGTAGGAAGTTACACTCACATTGCCACCGATACCACTATCTGACTTAGATAAACTTAAGCACAAGAGTGAAGTCACACAAACAAAATAGTGCCACCCACGATTTTCAAACAGCAAATTAAAGTAGGCTATTATTAGTATAGAAAACAATCTTAAACTGGAACAGATGGGTTTGAATCCATGTAAAAAGCATCGAAGAAAATTCAGGGATAGTCAACTTATTTTTCGACACAAAATGTTCACAACAGTTGGCGTTCCCTCTAATATAGTTAACCCTTTCAACCCCAGGCAATTTATCAAGGTCTTACTTCTCCTTACATAACTCAAACAAAATAGTATGACTTGTAATGAGAAACTTGGAATTGATCAAGTGGAATAAGCTGTGGAAGTTGAAAATCCAAATTCTCCCAAACTGCTTATATAGATAGTATGGAACTCAGTTGGGAGAATTTGCCAACACGTCATTTTTCGTGTTTGGGGCTTAATGGGTTAAGGGATACTAATCGAAAAATCTGTTTACTAGATAAGGACTACCCAATTTTTACTCCTAGGGAAAACTTGAAAAAAGGCTCATATAGCGGATAAACAATAAAACTGTAGCATTTGCAAAAGAAGAGTAGACTGATAACGTCACTTATTAATAACCTTTGTGTTACAATGCTCGATTCATCCTCTATTGTTGAAGCAGTCTCTAGCTCTTCAAGAACAACATCTTTATCTTCCCTTGCTGAAGTCCCTGCTCCAAGTGGAGTACTTGAAGCTGAAGAACTAGAAGATCCACTCAATGTTACTGCCGCAGTAACTGGAAGTTGTTCTGCTTGAAGGGTTTTACTCTGAGTTGTGTCCGTAGGTTGGTTGTGTGATGGCATTTTAGTACCGAATGCTGTCAGGATGTTATCAATGAAATATCGACAGTGTTCATTGTCAACCCAAATGCGATCACCCAGTGCATCTTCAACATAAACTCTTACAAATGATTCAGGCCATTGGTCATCATCTTGGAAGGCATACATTAGGATGTTACATGCCATGATAGCAACAAGAGCATTGACATTCTTGTTTGTCTTAATATTGAGGGACACATCTCTCTTGAGGATGCTAGTTAAAGCCTAGAAATTCCAAATTAAAAGCAGATTACTATTATAATACAGATAGCACATTGCAGTGTTTTCCATGACAGAAATCTTTAATAATTGTATGACATGGCGATACATATCCCTGTGCTTTTATTAACAATGACCAATCAAATGAAATCAGACACAGCTCAAAACCCAAAGAATTCAAACAAATATGGTTTAGTGTTTATTTTTAAGTGACTGTACAAATTGCATGCATTTTGACATTTAACTATAAAACTTATCTGACTTCCAACGCAAAAATAGCTCTCGCAAAAACTGGTGAAGCTATGGCGAATATTCCTCAAAAGTCAAGAGAGCACCGGCAAAATTCACCATTTGCAGGCCCTTATCTGAAACCCTGAAGATATTTAATAATTACTGCACCTCAACAATTCTCTTGGATGTGAATAATTCAGGTCTACTCTTTGACAAGTACATGAGGGTGAGATAAACCATTGAATCTGGTTTGGCCCTGTTATTCTTCAGACTTCGAATTGCTCCAAGAAGCAGAGCATCTACTCTCAGTTTGTTGCCTTTTTCATCAGCTTCAAGGACATAGTCTTCTAGCTCTGATGGATTCACTATCAAGAAAAAAATTAATGTTAGCAAAATTTCATAATGCATGAAATAGCCTCAGTCTGTGGTGAAACAGACAATACCTTCAACTGGTGTTATTGATGAAGCCGAACCATGAATACTACTTCCACTGTGTTTCTTACTGCTATCAGGGTCAGAAGACTTGAGGCCGTGGGAGGAGTAGGTTGGTGATCCGAGCTTTGGTCTCTTTGATGCAACCAAGGGTGTCAGGGGACTTGAAGGTTCTCGTTTTCTCTCAGGAACCCCTAATGGCTTCTTGGGTGGCGGTGGCTGAAGTGGTTTCAAGGGCTGTAAGGGTTTCAGTTCACTTTCTGGTCGAGACCCTTTGGGACCTAAGGCAATCAGGTCACCTGTTGGTAGATGACCTGAAAGAACAATTCACGACATTCAGTTCAAGGAAAAGATTTGTTAGGGACACTAAATTTTAATTTTGGTAACCGTAGGGTTCATACTACTAATAGATTATAAAATTCCCAGAGTTTTCCAGGGTATAAAAAAAAACTCCAAGACACCAGAGGGTGAGCAATGCACTGGTAGATAACCAAGGTTCAGAGGTAAAATTTTGTTAAGTACTACCCCACGTTGATTATACCTTACTAATTATAACTTAAAGCATCAAAAATATTCACTCTAGAGAGATGTATAATGTTGACAACCG
Source organism: Isaurus tuberculatus (assembly GCA_025447995.2). NCBI lineage: Eukaryota > Metazoa > Cnidaria > Anthozoa > Zoantharia > Zoanthidae > Isaurus > Isaurus tuberculatus. Next base: position 10,158 of record JAOEHV020033978.1, on the reverse strand, counting down.
AGAAGAACAACATTTCCAACCTAACCAGTTAAAAACAATCCCAATCAAAACATCTCCTTTTTAAAACAAAGCATCAATCAACTCAGATTGAATAGGCTACACGCATATTTAATGAAGGGTTTAGTTAGGAAATTTGCCCATAGCAGATCTACTGGGACTCTAAAAAATTTTTAATGTGTTTTACCAAGCAGCAGAAAGTAGGATTTTCACGGTGGATATGTTTAGCCTATAATAAAAACTCTATCTTAAAGTCTACATTAAACGTGTCAATCTTAAATTCTCTTTGTAAAACTTCTCCCTTTCTTTATATATTAACGTAACCACTATAATTTTTAATTCATCTGAGAATCAGTGTATTTACTTGCATTGATGATGGAAGTTGATCGACAGAAACATGACCTGTATTTAAAAGTGCCGTTATCTTTTTGAAGTTTTATATTACTGAGATTTTTCTATCCAGATTATTTGGAAGTGTATTTACGCTTTCCGTTCCGAATACCATGAGCTGATTTCAAAAGCCTCCAGCTTCTGTTCTCATATTCTGACTTCAACTAATAGAAATTCACAAAATCATATCTAAAATAGCCGTTACCTCTTGCGCTGGTTTTCGGCCGTCTAGCGGCTGCCCCTTTATTCATCTTAACAGAAAGAATGTCCTTGCTTCGACCTTATTAACTGAGGAAAAGAACTAAAAATGCAGTCTAATTCTTGTAGAAGTTTCTGAGGCAACAAACTCACTCTTTGCAGTCCGCCATTTTGTTATTTTTCTTTCGTGTCCAGTCTTCTAGTAGTTTGATTCGAGTTCAAACACTGGGCACCAATCTCTCTCAGAAAGGTCAGTTAAAACAGAAAAACTTTTAAAAAGTTTGTATTAAACCTCAGCAATTTGAATAAAAAACTTCTATAACTAAATCTGTGAAGTTTCAATAATGGCACAACCGAAAACCGTTACATGTGAACATTCTCCAAATCTCATACGATTAGTTACTTACTTTTTTAAAGGTTCAAAGGAAGATATTAAAAAAGTGCACTAAATGTCATTTTAAACACGCAAAAAGTCCCTTCGCGATACCGGGGACCAAGGAACGAGATTTGAATATGAGGGGAGGGGGTCAGTTAAGAGAGCCGGAGGCGTGTATTTCCTAGGGGAGTCTAGGGCTATGCTCCCTCGAGAAAGTATGAAAATACTTGCTTCTGATTCGCTGGAAACGCATCTAAGTTTGTAAACCTCAAAAAGTGGATGTATGTTCAAGAGTGAAACGATATTAAAGATAAGAAGAAACTCGGAAAAAATCCGAGCCCCAGATGGGATTTGAACCCATGACCCTCCGTGTTCTAGAGTGTTTTAAAATGTTTGTTTAGTTTACTGAATGACATAAATTTTCTTTAGAAAGGGACCGCCACAAGCAAAACAGTATTCATGTGACAAGACAAAAAGCTTGATCGAAATCCCCAAAAAGGGCTATTTGTTTTTCTCTTTTAACATTTTTGCCTTTAAAAATTGTTTTGAGGCCTTTTTTTAAAAAGTATTAGAGAGGCCCTAGCTGGACACTGGGCACCAATTTCAAGGTTACCGTTGTCATTTTATGAAAAAACACGCTTTCTCTCAAATTAAAATTGGACTGCGAGCAGTCTCTTCCTTTTCCTCTTTAGTCTTAATCAGTCGAAATTTAGAAGTTCGAGTGGCAGCGAGTACTGCAAGCGAAAACCGTTTAGAAACTGCTGACCGGTTGTACTGTACACGTAGCGGTACAACCGGTCAGCAGTTTCGCTCGCAGTATACCTTGCAGTACTCGCTACTCGAACTTCTAAATTTCGACTGATTAAGAGGAAAAGAAAGAGACTGCTCGCAGTCTGAATTAAAATTAGAATTGTTAGTTTATTAAGGAAAACTGTCGAAGTTCGTCGGTGAGAAAGTACTAAGGCACTTGATTTAAAACGATTGGAACGTCAGCTTCCTACTTTGGTCGCGGCAATTATTTATCTTTCAACCTAATATACTTGAATCGCGTGCTTTAAAATTAGACTTGTTTGATTAGCACATAAGTATGACCCTAATTCCAAATTACAGACGGGAAATAGATATCTTAGGTCTCTTATCTTGACCCTTTGCGGGATGGGGTTGGCAACGAGAGACTAACGTGCATGAGATGTGACACGTATTTTAGACAAAGTTGATACAACACCATCCAAGACAATGTGTCAGGACTTGCTTGCACTTTGCAAACCAAGTGAAATTTCAGTTAAATAGGTCAAAATTCTCAGAGCTTAGAAAATCAATTGCCAAGATTTTCGACTGATTTCCCCAACTATGATAATCGATAGCTCCACGTTTCACCGGTCCATTCCCTCCCCCAGGGGTATCATGGTGGTGGTGTTTTCATATTCATCAAAGACCTTACTTTCTTGGGGCAATATTTTTGTTTAATATAGGTGTCCTAAGGATCAGAGATGCAAGCCAGGACTGTTGAGTAGGCGCTTTAACTACTTCTTAATCTATTTTAAGTGTAATCAAAAGTTCAACCTTTGCCCCCAGGGTACCCTCATTAGCGAGCTCATATGTATCAATACGTGTCCTAAGCCCATTTCAGGGAGGAAGGACAGGGTGGAAGTGGGATTGGGTGGGGTTTCGTTTGAACGGTGTATAAGGTGTGTCAGATTCAGACATTTTACATCGAACAAATTTGCACAGGGCAACCTAACAATAAAACCCAAAACGTGACAAAAGGATCTGACTTATTTAATTGTTTTTAACTAGTTTCTAATATCAAAATACACAAGGATTGAAATTTACGCCACTAATGGTTTCTAACTTCAATCATTGAATTTTTGTTAAAGCAGGTCATTCATCAAGAAATGAAAGAAAAACTAAACAACCAAATCAGGAGAAACCATGCATACAATGAGGTTCTAAGATTATTATTCAGATAGTTATAATTTGAACTCTCTAGCCGGAAAATAGTTTATCAAAAGAAAAACTCTTATCAAAACCAAGTAGTCAATTATTAAAAGTAAGACTGTGTAAGAAAAAACCTAATAAGGCGAGTTTAGTTAATTGTCTTCAGGAACAATTAAAACACCTAAAAGCAAAAATTGTCAAAAAATTTGAATAAGCTTAGTGCTTGAGAAACATTTATTGATTCAACCAAATGTAAATTTTCTTCTGTTTATACAATTTTAAAATATCATATTTACACAATTAATGTAAAAGTTAGACCCATGGCCATGTGTGTTGATCTTTCGAATTCGTAACAAAATTACGTGAAGGCCATCACTACAGTTATATTGTATATTGCGGAAGAAGAAAAACAACAAGAATTCGGAAGAAAAGAGTTTCCTTATTCTTGTTTTACTGTGTTTTTATGATGTGAACTTGAGATGTTCTTTTTCATGGCTGTTTCTTTAACGAATTCCTGAAACAAGCTTCATTCCCGGTTAATTTATATCGTACGGGGTAAGAACGGCAAAGAACAATAATCTTAGGCTAAATTAATATATATGGAATTGCTTATCGTTGTCTTTTCTAATAGAACATGAAAAGCCCCCTCATTTTTATTTTGCCATCAGGACAAATACTTTTAGCTTTTTCGCTCTCCAAAATCTTGTGCAAAGTCAAAACAAAAATTAACTTATTGCATCAAAAAGGAACAAATGTAATCGGATATTTGTCTTTTCGCATTTGCGTTCATCTTTTCATCTTGCATTCATTATTTCTTGAACTTCCCACTGATTCATTTAACAGTTTTACGTAAACTTTTTACTAAACAAACATTACTTATACCTTTGCGTCTACTCGGATAAAGCCATTTAGCCGTAGGATTCTTAAAAGCTGAATTTCAAGCAATTTTCTCTCTTTCGAGTGCCTGAATAGCTTTAATTTTGAAATCAGGGCAGGCGCTTTTTCTTTCAAAAACTCACAAAAGCGTTAGGTTTTTTGAAAACTAGGCCCAAGATGAATTTCTGCATGTTGTGTTTTTTTTAATTTTGGCAGGTGAAACGTAAAACTTTAAAAACTACTAGCTTTTCATCGACTATGAACAGATGCTAAACTGATGATGCACTTCATTGCTCATAAAGTAAAGAAAAAGCTTTAGAAGCTGGTTGACAATTATCATTTTGTTGTCTTTGATTTCACTAAAAATACTTTCAAATAAACTGGAACCATTTATCACGCGCGCCATGATGAGAAACCGACTAAGGGTAACTACTAATAATGTTTAAATCAACAAATGTCCTTTAATGAGTCAATGTCTTTTCACCCGAGGTATGATATTATCTTTTAGTTTGCATTTATAAATCTACATATTTAAAAAGCTATTATTGGCGTGAGATACAGAAAATGTTACATAACGGCCGAGCCAAACTACCGATTCATTTAAAAGGTCTAAATTTGATATCTTATTTCACAAAACTCGATGCTTCAAATATTAACCCACAGCTAAATAATAGTATTAATGTCAGAATTAATTCTTGAAGAAAGCCATTGGCTTATTGACACGAAAGTGAAAAACTTTTCATCATGTCATTTTTTAAATATAATTATCGGAAGTTGAAAGGTAGAAGGAACTTTTAGTTTGTCAATATTCTTTGGTCACGTTGCAGACAAATTAGACCAGCAGCCAAAATGACGTCGTGACTTCATGATTATAAGAACACAGCATTATGGTTTAGTTTTGTTTGTTAAACTGGGTTGAATGTTCACACGGAGAGACATTTTTTTATGTGGTTCTTCTTACTAAACGGAAAGATTTCAAAAAGTTAATGCAAGGAAATGTTTTGTTGTGAAATGTTGAATTACTCTGGCAAATATTTGACAACCGTATCAAAGCAAGAGGAAACAAAGTAATTCTATAGCAAGCAAGAAGTTTTGTGATAAGCAAGGAATCATTTCAGAAAACTTAGCTAAGAGAATGTTCCTTAAAGAAGAAAATCATATCTGTAGCGAAACACTCGGCTAATGATGGAGGATTGCCACAGCGAAACTAACTTAGTATTCTGGATAATATGCGGTTTGTTTGGCGTAACTGTTCTCGTCGGGAATTTTGTGGTTTTCATAGTGATTCTCGTAGAAGCGAAGCTCCGTCGAAGGTTTATGAATATCTTTCTGCTCAATCTAGCATGTGCAGACATCCTAATGGGTGTTGTCGTCATACCAGGCTATGGAGCCATTTGCTCAAGTGACGCGTGCGCAGATGTTTACCAATATGGAAAGTACTGCTGGTTACTGGAAAGCACAAAAGATATCGTTTTTCTTATTTCTATACTTAGCCTTCTCGCCATAACTTATGACCGAAATCTCGCCGTTCTACATCCACTCCACTACAAGTTAAAAATTACCAAAAAAAGAGTGGCTGTTATATTGTTATTTGTGTGGCTTGTACCTTTACCGTTGACAGCAGTAAGAAACGTCTGGCGGCTCACTGCAAAAAACTACCATAAAATAAATCGTATATATGACTGTGTGCTGCTAATTATCTTTGTCTTCCCAGCCGTATTTTTAATGACGGTACTAAACGCCAAAATTATGTTAGCAATTCGCAGACAAGAACTTAAAACTCGGCTAATAAACGACCGTAGAATGACCTTTCAGCATGAACACCAGCTGTTACAAAGAGTTTGTTTAGACGAAACTCCAGTAAAACTTGCTTGTAAACTTCAAGATAAGTCGGGCTCAATCAGCTGCTTTCTTGTAGTAACCGTGTTTGTAGTCTGTTGGATCCCACGAGCATGCTACAACTTGTTTTATCTTTTTGGTTCTGATCAATTGATCACTGATGAGCTTGTCAAGGTGTCACTGTTGTTTCTCTTCGTTCAATCTGCAGCAGACCCGTTTATTTATGTGTTTGTTAGGCAAGACTTCAGAAAAGCATGTAAGAAACTCTTGAAACTTCTTCTGCGACGAAAATGTACTATTGTACCTTGTAAGCGGTAATTTCCGCAGTAGCATGCGTAAAAAAGAAAAGTTTGAGTTAAAATAGAAGTGGTGCATTTTAGTATCGGTTTGTAGTCAATTGAATTATTCTTCATTGGCACAGCCATAATTTTTCCATGAAGGAATTTATTCTTGTTCAAAAATAACATAAACTAAAAAGATAACGTTCCCCGAAGCTCGAATTGCACGTGGTTTCACTAGAACAGTGAGTGATTGGAAAGGTTCTGACTTTTCTAAATTCGAATTCATTGTCTAGAATATTTCATTGTCTAAACAAATGCCTAGAATAAAAGTACCGTATGAAAAGGGGGCAACCCTTTGCCCTCATCTTCTGGGTACACCCCTCTGTATCCGTTTTTTATGAGGAACTCCGTTTCTAGAGTCAGCCCTTAAGTTGTTTACTAGGTCAATGCTACTTTGAGTCCACAAGCTTCTCATTTGGTTGCTTAACAATTTTACAGTTGAGTTTTAATTTAAAATTGAACTTGAAATAAAGCAGATGATGCTGTTCTTTTGTAACATGAAGTTTCCGGCACGAATTTTTTTCGTAATTCTTTGCTTTTTGTAAATTTTGTAAAAATCAATCCTAAAGATTGCTAAGTGATTTTCTTAGATTTCTCGGCAGTTTGAGACCTCCACCCTTACGTCAAAAAAGCAATGACCTTTTGAAGCTTCTTTTCGCCACGCCTATATAAACTTTCTAATCTTTGCCACTTTCAGAAGAAATAGCATTGTTGATATTTTGAATCAGCTGCAGTTTGAACAGCATTGTAGTTGTAAATAAGTGCTTTCATCTCTTCGTCTTTGCTAGGAAAACGATGGCTGCTCTGTCGGGCTGGAAAAGAAAGCAACACAGACTTGAATATTTTTCATTTCATTGGTAACACTTTAGTTTAAATGATCATTTTGTCTATCAATACATTCCATATCTCTATTGACTTACAATATTTTAACATAGTTCGTTTTTTCATTCGGGCGTGAATTAAATAAAAATCAAATTTTTAGAATCCCAATAGATGCAGCTTGATGTGAATAAATATAAGTGTACTAGCAGGCACTAATATAGCCACTTTATTAAAAGTCATTACCCCTTGGTTGCGTGGTTGGCGCAGTTGGTAAGATCTCTGCCTTCCAACCAAAAGGTCCCAGGTTCGATTCCTCGGGTCTGCCAAAATTTAGATATTTTTGTGACCTTCTTTTCTGGCAAAGCTTACTCAGCTTTCCATCCTTACGAGGCGTTTATTCGAGGAAATATACGGTAGTCTAATAACAATGTTTTAAACTATGTTTTATTTAATGGCGCGTGCTAATTATTTTTAAATTTGTGTTTTATGCGCGTGCTGGTTGCTTTTTGTTGTGTTGCGTGTACCGCGAATTATTTATATCTAACGCTTCATCTATTTGTTTTCCTTACTTTAGTAGCAGTAGCAGTAACAGTGGTAGTGGTAGTGATAGTAATAGTATTAGCAGTAACATAGTTATAGTACTAGTGGTATAAGTAGTAGTATAAATAGAAGTACTAATAGTAACAGTAATAGTAATACAATATTTTCAGTCAGAAAAGCGCGTGAGTCGCACCTTATACTTAAAGCTTAAGACCTTTGAGCCTTTTGGTCTCAACAGACGTGACGAACAGTAATTTAATTTTAACACATTCTTAACCCACCCACCTATCTCTATTACATTTATAATTTTTGGTCCATTATTTTGAATTTGATTTACATGTATTGTCGTATTCCTGATATTTCCATCCTTTACTTCCTGTAGATATATAAAAGCTGCATGTAAAAAAATTGTAATATAAAATTTTGTGAGCTTCTGTCATCTTTTTATTCACGTTGTTTGATCAGTCTTTGCTGAAGTGTTTTTGACACGAATATAATATTTAAATCACTGACCTTGACTTACGAAAAAGTTAGCCATGTACTGGGAAGTTAGGATGGCATCGGCTGAGTGAGGAATGTTTTCCGCTCTAGTCCATTCAAAGATGTTCTTCTCCGGGTGCCACTGAACTCCATAAACAGGGTATCGCCTACCTTTAAAGAAAAAAAAACTCAATTAAAATTTTTATTCTTAGTTTGATTAAATACTGAAGCAAGTATTATAAAAACTTTGGATATATAACGATGTTCTTCTGGAAGGGACTGGGATATATACGTCGCTAAGGGCTCCAAATTCTTAATTACCCCGTTTAAAAAAAAACAAATGTTTCGTGCCAAACGATATCGCGTTCTAAAACCTTGATCTCAACTTGGATCCCTTTAAAAAAATTTTTTTCAAGGTTACAGCCCATTCCATAAACACTTAAGAATTAGATACCCCGTTCTATCAACAGAAAACTGAACCTGGGAACTGTCTAGCGCCTCATACCCGTTGAGTTCTAGTGAGGGAGTACCCATCCTTGGGAATAAACTCTAAAATGTACTACAGGCCTATAGACAAGTGTTCAAAAAAAAAAAAAAACCCGAGACACCTATGTCTTTCCAAAGTATATTTTTCATCAACGTTTCAACTATTCAGAAGGAAAGAATATCACTATTTGTTGTCCATGTTTTTTTTGTTGATAATTGATATAAACATTATGTGTTCTAAATCAATCATAATCCTTAGTGTTCCCCCTTCCCCCCCCGAAAAAAACTTCATAAAGCGAGGTGCGCTCAATTAATCTATCAATCTATCAATCAAGCAACCAAACAATCAGTCAACCATTCAATCAACCAACCAATCGATCAATCAATCAACCGATCAACCAGCCAACCAACCAACCAATCAATCAAACAATCAAACAATTAATCAATCAACCAACCAACCAATCATTCAATCAGCCAACCAATCAACCAACAAATCAGTCAGTCAATTGATCAACCAAACAACCAACCAATCATTCAATTAACCAATCAATCAACCAACCAGTCAACCAACCAACCAACCAATCAATCAACCAACCAACCAATCAATCAATCAATAAGTCAATCAATCAATCAATCAATCAAACAAACAAACAATCTACCAATCAATCAATCAATCAATCAAAACTTTATTTTGTTACAGTAATTCCATCAGGTTTAAAAAAGAAAAAATGACGGGTAGATAATAGTTATTGATAAATACTATAAATATTATCAAACACTGCGCTATTGAGTGGAACTGATGGCACCCACTTTCCAAAATTCCTGCGTGCCAAACATGGCCACTAACCTTCTATCGTTGAAACGAATTGTCTCCCTTGACGATCAAAGTTGGTTGTCAAAACTCTGAAAAACTTGCTTAGCTTGGGTATGTCTTCATATTTCTGGGATAAAGTGTTTAGTGCATAAATCATTGTTGTGTTGAAAAACAGTTGATTTAAACAGATCGTAATTGCCAAAAATTAGTTCATGAATTTACGAATATGTGCAAATCCCCCCAGTTTAAACAATAGAGACATAAGTTTATTATAGGTTTAAAACTTATTTATGCTGCATTTAAACCCGGCCGCCTGCATTATCCGTGGGATGCTTTACATTTTTGAATGGATTTCTTAAATTTTTATTCACAATTTTTTAACTTTGTGATCTAGGGTGCCTTACATACGACTGATTGCACTGTTCATTTGGGTTGTCATTCTGCGTATTCAAATATTCGGACCTGTTTTGAAAACACTTTTTGGCACTCTGTAACATTAGCAACGAAACTTGTAATTTACTTGAAAGAAAGAGTAAAATTTTTTCTTTAGAAAAGTTTGGGATGTAAAAATTGATTAGAGTTTTTAGCGAACTTTACCATCCTTACGAAACAAGACTGAAGAGCAACTAATATAGAAATTAAAATTAAGCATAGTAGTATTGTGGGCCATTTCATGCCCTTTTGTCTCGCTTTCATGCGACCAAAATAAAACGCGAGAGGAGGAGTGGTAAGGGTGTCAGTCGAAAGGGTGGAGGGAGGGGTGGTCATGGATGATGATGATGATGTCATCATGCCACATAAAGTCGTGTTGTCCAAATAAAAAAATCAGGTTAAAAATAAGGCACAGAGGACTGGGACCGAGCGGAAACCAATTCTACCGGAAAAGAGGGGTAGTAACGATGACATATAAGGTCATGATGTCCAAAATAAGACATAAGGTTCGAAACGAGCGCAAAAGGTTTATAGCAAGTGGAAATAACCTGTAACAGGGCGGGGGGGGGGGGGTGGTGAGGCATTTTTATGCACAATAAGGACGGCATACCAAAAAAAAAAAAAAAAAC